>JAPDSC010143187.1:0-18217 GCA_026290005.1 Latrodectus geometricus
ATGTATGATGCTTACTCTTTTATACAATAAAAATATACTTTTACTGACATGAAAGAAAAAAATAAGCAATTGTTTTACTCATTCTAAGGTATTTGAAATGAATTTGAATATACTAATTAGGAAATTTCCATTTAGTTTTCCATATAGCATGTTAAAACATTTGTAAAATTATTATACATATATATATATATATATATATATACATATATATATATATATATATATATATATATATATATATATATATATATATATATTGTATTCTTTCAAAGATTCGAATGCTTTTCATTTGATATGACTTTAGATAAATATTTCGAAACAAAAACACGTATCAAAGAAGTATTTATTTTTATGTGTTGAATAATAACAAAGATAGATTACTCTTTTAATAAGATATCAAAACAAAAATTAAATATTTATAAATATACGAAACAATTCATCAACATTTCCTCACAAATTTCTTTTGAATAAACTAATACAATAGATGAAAAAAGAAGCTGTCAGAAAAATCTTCCAATCCTTTCCCTCTTTTGTTTTGAAAAATTTTGCTGATAAAAAATAAGCATAAATGAAACTCCTACATTTCAGCCTCCACACAGCTGTCAAGTTTTGCCACAATAAAAAGAATAAATTTAGTCATAATCATATACTTAGAGTGGGTTTTATCGTTTGTAATCGTTACTGATGTCAAAAAAGAAACTATCCATGTCAAAAGAAGGCATTTACCATTATTTCCGTCTGACATAACACTATTTTGTCTAAGAATAGTGAAGTCACTTTAATTATTGAAAATATGTCCTTGTATTTGATCACTGAGAAAAGAAGGATTTTTTTCACCATAAATACGGTCTATTAAAATAACTATTACAATATTTATAAGATCTTCTATAATTTTTATCTTAGAATCAAAAACTAATGTATTTTTAATTACAGCATTATATAATACAAATACATGATTAATAGTAAATTCATTTTACATTTGGAGTTTCTGCTTTAAAATTTCTAATCAATTTAAAATAACAAACAAAATGCTTTAATATTTGGCAATTTAAAAATATAAACAATTTGAATAAATGTGCTTATATCACTTTGTTAATGCCATTTTTTGCAATAAAATGTTTTTTACATAATTTATCAAGTTGATTTAATGCAAAAAATCTTATTTTTAATTCAACTCAAGAGAAGTTTGTAACCGTTACCGCTTTAAATTCTTAAAATTAGAATAAAAAACTTACGTCTTGTAAATAATTCTCTAACATGAAATGAAAAAATGTAAGATGAACCGTTACACAATTGATGTTGTTTACAATCTATATGAAGAATATTTATTTCTATAAAGGTTACTCTTTCCCTAAATGATATTTAGACCCTTCAATAACAAACAATATTTATTCTTTAACACCATGCTTATTAACCTCTTTACCAGGCAACTTTCATATCATCCGATATTATGGTTAAAGATTAACTGAGTTTTTAATTGTTATATAATTGCATAAAATACGTTAAACCGACGTTAAAATATGTTTAAGTAGATTCCAAAGCAGTCTAATTTATAGAATTAATCTCTTTAACTGTATTAACAATATAAAGAAAAGCAAATCCCCCTAAATATTGCTATATTTTAGTAAAATAGTGCAAATAAGGATCAATACAACACACTTTAGCCTATCTAAATCCATTTTAAATTATCTTGTGACAAAATAAAATTTTCCTGATCCTTTTAATGTATCAAGAATCAGAAACTTGTTAGATTCTACTTACCGAACTTCCTTAGGCATGAATAAATATGCATCATTTCATCAAGTTTAAATATTTAGTTGCAAAATCAATTGACTTTATGATATCCTTAGTCCTAATAAATTTGATAAAATAAATAAAATTGGTAACAGATTTCATAAATAACAGACATATTTTATGGAAAATTTCGATTACTTTATGCTATTTTTCTTGTTTGCTGGGTCAATTTAAATATAATTACCCAAAATATCTTGCACATTATAATACAAATTCAAATTTCTATTTTATTTACTTTTATATTTTTATAAATTTTAGGTCACGTAATGAAATGTTCAAACCTGTAATCTTTCCAAATAAGACCTGTAACAGAGCAACGCCCTCTAACGGTCAAAAACAAATCGACTTATTATATAAGCTCAAACCCGAGAGACAGCTGCCTCTTAAATGGCTTCTCAGCGTAAAATCTTTCTCGGGATGCTTAGCAAAATCCAATCATTTAACTTGAGAATAGGATATACACTTGGAATAGATAATGTTGTAACTGATAGGCTGTGGAGACCAGCCTACTTCCATGACACAAATTTTGCAATGCACGCAAATTCTATCGATATACCAACTAGGAAATCAAGTGATATTCGTAAAGAACTGTTAGCAGATCCAGATTATAAAAATAAATATGGATTGTCTTGAAAAAAATAATAAGGATGAATTCTTTGCTAACTATATCAGTCGTGGATATTTAACGAACGAAGGTGTTATTCGCCGGAAATGGAGTCAGAAGATGCTAAAATAGTTGTTCGCATCCGTAAACGACAAAGAATTCAGCAAGAACACCATGATACTGCTACAGCTGGTAAATATGGCGTAATATACTATAATTTTTGCTCAAAATATTATTGAATTATGAGCCTATATCAATCGATATAAATAATATAACACTCATATGAGCAAAATTTAACAATATATATAAGCAAAATTTTCTCTCGTGTATATGATATTGAGTACTAACATACAATACAAAAAATCTCCATTTCTTGGTTTTGCTAATATTATTAAAATGAATCAATGGATATTTTTACAGACTAATTTCAATTCATTAATTAAATATTCTTATAAAAAGAATGTTTATCATCTTTTTCCTTCTTTTTATTTTGAGTTTTTATTTATTTCATAAATGCAAAATATTAATAAATTTTAATGAATTATGGTATAATCACTATTAATGAACACACAAATTTATAAATTCTCTAATTCGTAAATAACTTAAAAACTGGTTTCATTTGGATCCCACTCATTCAAATTTAATAAATAAGTGTAATCCCAATGTGTATGTGCAGGTCAATACACTCGATATTGAACCATAAAATCTCCAATTTATCTTTCAAGGTTGTCCAAAGAAATGCAATTTAAAAATATTTAACATTAAAATGTAACACATCACAGATTTTGAGTTACAGTGGCTCACACTTTTATTCATTAGATACAATCTATTGATATATAAGAGAGGCTGGTAGGAATAATGCAGCAGAAATATTTTAAAACTTGAGTTGAATAATGTATGAACAAATTTCCATTACATAGAAAGTATTTCATATAATTTCTATAACAATAAATGTTAAGTAATTCCCATTTGCCTTACACAACGGAATGTTACTAAATGCTTGACTAGGAAGTATTTGAAGTAGTTGATAGAGTGTAACTCACTATTTTGAAATGTACGTATGTGAAAAATACTTAAAAAATCTCAAATAACGTTTTTGCTTTGTTTTATTTTTATCTGTCTTAATTCAATTGCTGTATGAGCCAAGCTTACAGAACTTTATAGAAGATAATTAATTATTTTTCATAGAGCTAATACAAACTACAACTCATTCTTAATTCTAATTATAATTCTGAGAATTAATCCTATAGTTTAAAACTTCTAACTGATGCCATCGTTTAGTTTAATTTATTTTATTGTCAAACATTTTAAAGGCTTTTTTTGATAGTCTTTTTCATTATATTTAGTTTACATAGAATAAAATTTTGAACGTTATGAAAGGAAAACTGAAGAAATAATTTTTTGTAGAAAATAAATTAAAGATGTCATATTAATCTTTAGGATATTTTATATTCAATTTCATTAGTACCTTAATAAGTTTTTATTCATTGCTTATTAAGGTACTAATGAAATTGAATATAATAAACATGATAACCTTTGGCATATGTTTACGTTTTCTGACCATTGCTAAACATGTAAGTTCTAAAATTGTTTTACGCCATTTTCTATGTACTGACAACAGTTTTACAAGAATACTCATTAAATAAGAATGTATATTGTAAAGTAAATTTTTTATTCCTAAAAATCCAAATAAAGGAATTTAGGTTTTTTATTCAACGAGAGAAATTAATTGTAACTTTTTTAAGCATAAACGCTGTCGGTTTTTTTTAATTTTTATAATTGCATCTTTATTTTAATAGCAAAATGTAGCTAAATCATTGTTAAGTATTTTTGCATGACTTTCATACACCTTTGTGCGCGCCCTTTTTTTACGAAATTAACTGTGTTTCGTTGTAAATGGGATGTTTCTTCTCTTTTTTCGTATAAGTTAAATTGCTTTACTTTGCCTTATATTTCGTTGAAGAGAGAATTTATTATTTAATTTTGATGAGATATAGAAAATAAGGCAAACTAATTTTGAAGGAGTTTAATATGCATACTTAAAAATTTTAATTTGTTACTTTTATTTGTTAGCTCTTTAATGATCACTATTTATTATATATAAATAGCATTCTACATAAACTTTGTCATTAATGCCACTAAGGTAATTTTATGTCCTGTAATTATATGATTCAAAAAACGTTTTTCATATAAATACACTTTTTACACAGTTTTTACAATACCTTATACATCTATTATTCCTGAAAATCTCATAATAAACAGAATGAAATATTTCGCTTTTTACTTTAAAAATTAGAATTTGCTTACAACTTTTTCTTTTATAAATGATTTTCTTATAACAGTTAAGCGTCTTATATTGTCATGATTTACATACCAGAAATAAAAATTTTTTAACCCTTAATATCAAAAAAATTTTTAATAGTAAAATACATAAAAATGATTTTCATAACAAATGTGAAATTCTTGTTTATGATTTGTTATTTTTATAACAAACTTGAAATTCAAATGGTTTTATTGATTTTTTTTACTTTCGTTATAAGATAATAAATCATATACAACCCCTATATTTATTTTGTATATAATTATTAATTTTGTCTATAATATTTTTATACTACCCTATTTTAAATTTGTTGAATTCAAAAATCTTTTTATTATTATAAATCATTTTTCTAATTTACATATTAGATAAATAATTAATCATTTTATTTTTCAATAACTGTTAATAATATATTTACAATAATTAATGTTACATTTAAATTTTTATTCAAAATTTGTTTAGTTAAATGAAAGTAAAGTGAATTAAATTTTCCTTTTAACAATCATTTCTCAAAAATATTATAAAATAAAAAGTCATAGAAATCAAACATATATTGATAAAATTATCTTTATTTCGACTATTACATTTATAAACAGCATTTAAACCGTAATTTATAAATTTGTTTTATAAAACAAGTACTCAAAATAAACAAATGCTTTAAGTGACCAATGACTTCATAAAAACAAAATCATTTTTATATTTGCATACTTATGTATTTATAAAAATCACAATTTTTATGAGAAAGTTAGACGCTTATATTTCTGAATTGAATTTAAATTATGAAGAATGATTCCTAGAAAATCATTTAAATATTCCACGTTTTGGAAATTCAGAAAACATTTATACTTTGAAATCTCCAACCTTCATTTTATTTCTAAGAACGTGATCAAAACTTTAGAGAAAATTGGCGTTTTAGCACATAGAAACTAAGTAACTAAGCATTGAAATTTTTTAAATAAAATACATCTCAAATATATTTTCGATTTCTAAGTATAATCTATTAGAATTTATTTTAAAAAACCATGCAAATATTTCATTTAATATAAGAGAATACTTTAACATTCAAATTTACTGAATAACATTTTTTCTCCAATAATTTACTTGCATATTCATTTGTATTAGAAAATAGAAATTGTTTGATCGGTTGAAGCATATGAAACCAAAAAATATACCATTGGAGCAATAAATGAAAATTAAATATAACATGAATTTAAAATATTTGGGTATTTTAATAGTTATCTTATAAGTATGAAAATTCCAAGACATTTTAAATGCTTACAACAGTTTGCTAGTATTAAAAGATTTTATTATTTTCAATAGCGCCATAGTGTGTTGTTTTCAATATTAAATTATTATGATTTCAAAATGCATTGTTATCACATGCTTTAATTAAAAAAATTACTTAGAAACAGCAAGAGCCAAAACCCCCTTTGCAAATCATTTGAACGGTTTGTTCAATCGATGCCAAAATTACACCAGTACAACAATGACAATCTCTTTGTTGTCATATGCACAACATTTCAAATATTTGTTGTTCAAATTATATCTGTTAAAGTGTTTTACGTATATTTCTGAATCAGTGTATCTAGTATAAAATATGCAAAAACATAGCATTACGTTTGCATTTTACTGCATGGATCACTAAAAAATCACTAATGTACTCATTACGAATGTTTATTATTCAATTGATGCCAATATTACTTCAGTACAACAATGACATAGTTGTCATTTGAACATTATAGTTATTTGTTAAAATTATGTTTGTTAAATTGTAATTTTACGTATATTTCTGAATCAGTGTATCTAACATAAAATATAAAAGAAACATAATGCACTAAATTTGTATTTTATTGCACAGATCTCTAAAATATATCTAATGTGTCTAAGACTAATTAGTTAATAATAAACGCTTATACAAAATGCAAATATAAAAAAGTATAGTTAAAAATCATATACATTAATAATTATATGATAAATCCATAGAATCTACATTAAAATACTAAAAATACTGCTAACTATTTTATAACGTTTTTTGAACATAACAAAATAGATTATATCTAAAGTTATTTTTTTTCTAATAAAAATTCACATTTTCTTCTTTCAGCATATTTTAATTATAATTTAATATCAATGCTTGAAAAAATGCAGGAAAAATGTTTTGAAATTTATTGTAGATTACAAATTAATTATAACGTTTTAAAAGTAACTTTATATCCTTTTTATCAAAAGTTTTAATTATTTACATTATTCACATACCTAATGCACACTCCTTTTTCTGCTTATGGTACTAAATTATATTTATGGTACATTTTATTTAAGGTTAAGTTTGTTTCGGTGAAAATGTGGTTTAGGCCCCCTACTTGGCGCGTTTTCGAAATCGCCGATGCCATGGCGAAAATTTTACCGCTTTTTCAAAGTGAAACATTAGCGACCAACGGAAAGGCTAAAACAAAATTGCAATTAAGGAGCATCCGCGAAAAAGCGCTTCAAATTCGCGAGTTGGCGAAGTAGGGAACCTAAAGCACAATTTAACCTTTGATTCTTTTTTAAGATTTCAAATGTACATGCACTTGTGATAATTTTTTCAATTTTAATATATTTTTATGTATGATATTTAAATGTTAAAAATATTTAATTATTTCAATGTCCGGTTATGGAAATCTTAACGTTATAAAAATCAAATATTTATTGAATATCGTGCAAAGTGTAATATTCTCTTAACCAACTAAAACCTTACATTTCATTTGATTACTTAATAGACTGTTCCTTTTCTCGTTCGATTACTTAATTGATAGTTCTTTCCATACAATTATTACATAATAGACCGTTGCTTTTCATTCGATTATTACTTAATCGAACGTTCTTTTCATACGATTATCATCAAATAGACCGTTTTTTTCATACAATTACTTAATCAACTGTTTTTTTCATGCGATTATAACCGAATAGACCACTGCTTTTCCTTCGATTTTACTTCATTGACCACTTCATACGAATTTTACCTAATGTACCGTTGCTTTCATTTGATTATTACTTAATCGACCGTTCTGTTCATACGATTATTACATAATAGATCTTTACTTTTCATTCGATTATTACTTTTTCAACCGTTATTTTCATATAATTATTTAATATGACTATTATTTTTCTTTAAATTATTACTTAATTGACCATTCTTTTTATAGGATTATTACCTAATCGACCATTATTTCTTATTTTATAAAATTATTACTTTATTATTAATACAATTATATTTATTATTAATACATTTATTACTTTTTCACAAATGTTTAAATAAAATGCAATTTTTTTCACAAGACTTGTTTTCACTCATCTGACAATCTAGTGCAATACAGGATCAAATGAAAGTATTCAAAATAGAGCATTGTTTGATGGCGGAATGTGAAGTAGCATGCTGTTCGTTTGCTTCTACTGAATAAGAGCTATTGTCAAGTGTGTGAATACGATGGGGTCGAGAATATCAAAATAGGACTACCGATAAAAAGAAAAGATTTGTCTTATCAAATAAATCAAAATTTTGATATTCTGTTTTTGTTGTATCAAAGTATGCCGTGTTCCACGAAAATAGTAGCTTCATTCATACAAGCAGGTTATACATTGGTTGGTAGAAGCACTCTGGGGAGCATTTTCCTGAGCTGGTCTGGTTATGGTAAATTAGATTAAAAAACCTTTGAATTATTTGAATATAATTGCGCATTAACAAGTTGTTTAATCAAATGGAGTATTCTAACAAGACAAAGATCCATGTCACAAAGCTCCAATTATAATTCGATTGATTCGAAATACATAATAAGTAAACACCCAACTCTTAGGGTCTTAGTCAAATATGCTTCCACATTCACATAAAAACAGTTTATACATCAATCAAAACATCATATCAGAATATTACGATTCTGCAAGACAATTCTTTAGAAATTTTGCACAACCTGCTTCCAGTCACCTGACAAAAACTTGTTAGTGATCTTTGATAGCAAATTGCACTTGTTTGAAGGCCAAAAATGAAACAATACAATTGATTGCATATGTATATTGGTAATTATGATGGCAAATTCATTATCATTTTTTAAAAATAAATTGTAAAGTAATCCATTATTTTCATTATTTACTAAGGGGTGATATTAGGATGAAGACAATTTTTAGCGAACATAGTGCAATGTGTTTTGATGGGGACATGGGGAAGAAGGACTCCTTAAAAAGCATGTAAGCTATAATAAGGTACATATTACCATCAAGTTGAAAATCAAATAAATAGTCTACATTGCAAAAAAATTCAGCTTTCAATGAACAGCTTGGTGACTTCATATCATGAACTCAAAAATATTTTTTACGCGTGCATTTCATTAAGACATGCACATGTAAAAAAAGACAAAGAAGTAAGATGCAATAAATACTGAAATCATGGTCGCGGGACTACTAAAACAATATGTTAAACTTAAGTTATTGGCAAAGGGAGTAAGAAAACTAAATATTTCTGGTAATTACTTTCTGTATTAATGTTCTAAGCAACAGGAAAAATCTGAGCGTAAAAGTTTTTGAATGAATCTTTAAAATTTATTATCTTCTATTGATATTAAACTATCTAAAATGTTACAAAAAAAATTATTTAATACCTCATGTCACTGAACAGTTTTTCAATGATTTTTTTATGCAAGATTCATATACATTCATATAAGAGCAACAAACTAAATTTAATCTTAATACGGCTAACAATGCTTTGTAATTTGAATATTCAAGTGATAGTGGCAGCTACTTTAACAGTATAATGCCCTTTAACATTATGATTAATATTGTGTTATTGAGAATGAAATGTCCTGTTCAGTTAAATATAGCGAAAATCGATATCCTGTTGATTTAAATATAGTGATTATCTTCATTGTCATATAGAATTGTAGCGGAACTACAGACGAACGAAATACTTAAATAAAAAGCACAACAGAAAAAAATAAGCACTTACCTTTAAATTCCACGATATTCTTCCTTGTGTTGCATAACAGCTTGGAAAGGTGCTCAAAGAAAAAAGCATTTTTAAATACAAAATCAATCCTCGGCAAATCTCACCACGAATAGCTAAAAGCACGAAATATCTTCGAAAACCAGCAATTAAACTTTCTGAATAATTAAACGCGAACTTCACTCACAGCAACGCAAGCAGAAAAGGACGAAGTTCCAGTTGGAAAAACGCCTCTGCTCTATCGTTGCCATACCGGCAAGGTAAAAGTTAGCGACCTCTACTAATTCCGGATGCCTCATGGAATCCCCAATAGAATCGACTCCAGACCACATTGGCAAAGCCATAAGGCACTCGCTGACTTCGGGGAAAACGATGTCTTCAAAGCAGCTGAAAGTTTTCAAACCGTATGCAAATTATTATCGGACTTTCTTTTCTGTTTATGCAAAACTGCTCTGTATAAATAGCTGATACCTTTTCGAACAAACTGTGTTTATTTTGGGATCAGATTACTGGTCACTCTTTCATTGAAACTTCTCATATTGATTCGTTGTACATATTAATGCATTGTAAAATAAACTATAAATTTTAAATCTTTGTTATAATTTAGACTTTATACTTAATCAAAAATTGATAACGTCTAAAGAAAGTTGTTATAGCAACTATTGTTTCCCCACTATGGCCTGGCATGCAGCGTTTCATAAATGAACACAATATAATTAAACATAATCTTATTATTTCGTATTATTTAAGGTTAATTATATAAAAAACGAAGAAATACAAAGGAGAATAATATTAGAAATTAACTTATTTATAAAGAATTCTAATGAGAAACACCTCGTAAAATTATTTACAAGATATTAAAAGTATTTTGAATCTTTTTAACTTAACTAACTTTGAATTTTTTAATGAATACACATGTATTTTCTTCGTTTTTTCCCCCTATAAAGTGAAAGCAAGATCACATGAAATTATATTAACAAGATAGCTCAAAGCCGAAGATAGAAATAAAGAAATATGAAAGGTAATGCCAATATAAGGATACAACATCCTCCCAGAAAAACTGTATCTTCACTGAAAGAGAAAAAACTAACTGGGGCTGAAAAATTATGCCTTCCAGATCGTTTTGGGTAGAAATTATAGCAAATAAAGGAAGTTTTAATTTATTTAATTTTAAAGAACCAAGTTCAGCACAGATTTTTTAATTCGATATGTGTGCGCGTGTCTGTAGTACTCATTATAAATTCGGCCTCAATTGTATTAATCATAATACCAATTTATTTCATTATAACGTTGATTATTTCAAAACAAATTTTATATTTATTTTTACAACCTATAATTCTAAAATATACAAATATATTCATTTCATTTTAAAGATGATAGTTCAAAGCTTTCTTCTCTGAGTCACCAATGTTCATTAGGTATTAAGAATACAGCGTAGTTAATCACATCAGATAAGAAGAGGGAAATCTGAGTCACATTCACCTGCTAATAAGTAAAAAAGATTAACAATTCAGTAAATGATAAGTGGTGATCAAATGATTCTTAATAAAAAAAGGAATCATCAAAAAGGAAAAATTTTCAAAATTTGAATAAAATAGCAAAACATTATATGAAAATGTATAGAATGGTAAGTCATCAAGAAACGTCTTGAGTTAAAAGGAACATCTTGAGTACAACACCATCATGATCAGGATAACCCCGATAGAACGATTAAGGAGCTATATATTGCAAACTGATTTTAACACCGAGTGAAAAGTTTATTGGTTGAAAATCGTAAGGTTTCTTATGACTTGCACAATACTTTTCTTTCTGTAAAAATATCGCATATAAAGTATAATTCTACAATCGCAAACGTACGTTCAATCAGCAAAATACAGCAGCCATCTCTCGATGTTCACCATCATAAAAATTGAGAATTTGGTTGGTTGGGTTTTGTGGCGCAAGGTTCAAAATTGGACAAGCTGCGCCATAAAAATTCACAGCAAGTGAAAATCATTTTAAAAAGCTTAATTCTATTAGTAAGTTTGCAATAATAAGTTTTAACCTTTCCCCACCCCTACTCTAAAGAAAAATACATGGAAAGTGTTGCATTATCGTAGATGTTCAACCCATGGCTCTAATAATGGATTTCTTTTTCTTTGCGTTAATTATTCCATGTAAGCTCATTATAGTTGCTATTAAAATATAATTATATTCTATAATATGAATTATATTACATTATAGAATATAATTATACAATAATTTCAATATAAAGTACACCAATGATTAGACGACGAGATGCATCTGTTAATAAATATTCTTAGATGATGTTAGAATTTACATATTTATGATAGAATTTTATTTAAATTATTGCCAAATGATATGACTATAGTAGCAAAATATTCTAAATTTACACACAATATTTTATTCAGGAAAATTAAAAAAAAACTATTCTATAATTTTTTACACAGGAAATCAAATGTAAATTTAAACTTTATGAATATGTGTTCTTCCAGGAATGTTTAAATAAAATTTAAGAAATACAAAATCTGAACATATATATGCGATAAAAAATGCAAAATACGAATTTCTTAAACAATTTTCTCTAAAACGAAGTATTATAAAATAAAAGAAAGTATAAAATTCTTGCTTTCAAAATAAATTAGTTTGCATATTTAAACTGTAATATGAAATTTTAATATTCTCAAAATATAAAGCAGAAAATGATGTTTCAACATGAAAATGATTATTTATTGCAGGAAATATTCAAAATATTAAAATTTTTCTGTATATTTTAAGTGATAAAATTCCATTACAAATTTTATGACTAAATCACTTTATTTACCATGAAAACAATTTGTTAACGTAGTCGAAGATAATGTATTTATGTCTATGCGAAATATATAAAAATTTGACGCAAATTTACAATTAATGAAAAGAAGGAAATTATTTATCAATAATTTCTGATACTTCAATTTCTATAAATACTACTTTTAATTCATTGTTAAAAAAATTCATTGTAAACCCAAATTGGTTAGTTTTAGCTGCCGCTCTACTTTGAATTTTTATTCACAAACTTATCTATTAAACAGGCGTGTTTTTCCTCAAACATTGCAAACTTCAAAATGACCGCAGAAGTTAGAAATTACATTGCAAATAAATAGCTCAAATTTTCAATAATTTTAAGTTATATATTGGTACAAATTTTAACATTACTTATTTCATTTGCCTCAAAATATCTCAAATAGATATGAAAAACGCTATTTATATTTTTAAACAGTTTGATCAAACAGATATTTAAGCATTACTTATATAATACTAAAAATTATTAATACATTTTGTCTGACAATATTTCCGACAGATGATACTCCAATTTTGGTCAAAACTTGCACAATTTAAGTGTATTCTACGTTAAAAGCGGCATTTACAATGATTTGATGACTTGGTGACCTTTTGATGAGACTCTTGGACTTGGCGAGAATAGATATCTTTTGAAAAATCTATCAACGAAGATCTAGGACCAATATTAAGCGATACAGACTAAAACCTTCCAGAAACTCTTAGAATTTTACGCCAAGTCATATCGTCGCCCGGCATGGAAGAGTCAGTATAAAGATTATCAGTCTTGAATGCTAGTCAAATGTATGGAAACTGTTGCCTGTCTTAATACTTATGACTTAAATAAGTCTCTGATAATAATCACATAAGTCTCTGAGGTATTAGTGACTTATGTGATTTTAAGTTATTTCCTGTTGTACTAGCTGAATTAGAGCTTTGTAACTGTAATTTCTATGTATCAAATTTTCTGTATTTTGTTTAATTCGCTGCAAATAAGTCCTGTGATTTTTAAGAGATTATTTTATCTACTCTTAACCAACACGAAGCCCTAGCCGCTCTACAATATATTATAAAATTTGAATAAAACCTAGTTCCATGCCATTATGACTATGAAACCGGTGGTATACATTACAGGGCCTAGATTTGACTTTTAAATTGCACTACATTGTATATACTAGAAACTAGCAAATATTATCTATTTGGAAATTTGTTTATTGAAATAATAATAAGATTCATTTACGTAGCATGGAAAGGCCGCGGTCGCCTGGTTGGTTAAGGCGTCATTCTCGTTGCCATAAGGTGGCGAGTTCGAATCCCGGCTTAGCCGAAGATATGTCGTGTTCACTAATGGTGATCTCTTAGTGCTTACTTATTGAAATTCCCAATACTATATCGTTAGGAAGAATAATTTCTTCAATCGACAAAAAATTTATCATTGTAAAAGGAATTTTAACGTCATCAGAAGTTTAATATAAATAGATGAATGGTGATACCAACATCCTCGAAATAAAAGAAATGCTTTAATGTTGTAATATCTCCACTAGATCATTTTAAAACCGTTTTCTAACCTCATCTATCCAAATAAGATTTCTAAATTTAAAATAATATTTTTATTGACAGTGCTCTACTTGTAATTCATTAGTTTCACTTGTTACTTTTTTGTTATTACTTTTCTTTGTATCCTACACAATTCAACATTTCATTTATTGTACTTTGGTCATAACTTTTTTTTTATCTTTTTATGAATATGATTTTAGTAACAATGGTAGTATAGGCCCTCAATACGTACATATTATAAAGCTAAGCTTTATACAATTATTTACAATATATAATACAATTATATAATTTACAATTATAAAGCTAAGCTTTATATATTGTAGCCACTCTCCTCTTTCTTCCTTTATTAATTATTGTTTCTTTTGATATCTTAAAACTATTCAAATTTTAACCACTTCCCTTACAAATTCTTTTGAAAAAAAATTGCAAAAAATCAACACATTTTTTTTATTTTATTACTAAATATAAGGAAACGAAACAAAACAAAATGTGTAGGTTTTAAGTTGAATGTTTAATTTTTCACTGTTGTAAAAGCATGTAGTTTTAATATTAGTTTACAATCCCGAGTTATCTCGGGCAAAAAAGTTAAATATTAGTCTTTATATGATAGTTTTTGAAACAAGGGAAACACAAAGTGATACCTGACATTCCGTACGCTGGTATCTGTCTCATTTCTTACGGCATCATCACCATTATTTTACTTTTTTTCAACACAACTATCCTCCTTTGTACATTACTAATCCACAAGCCGTCGTATACTATACCATCGAGAAACATGTGGCCAAACCCGGAAAAGAACCACGAAATTAAAGAAAAGGCAAATCGCATGTTAAAACAGAATATTTCCTTTCATTTCCTCCTGGCCGAATAAAAGCGTGATAAAACAAACGGTACTGACAATTTTGCTTCACCCGAGTTTTCTCGGGATAATAATTAACTGCAATATATACGAACCCGAGATAACTCGGGATAATAAGGCAAGTGGTTAAGATATCAAAAGTTGAATACAAGTGCACTGAATTCTGCTTTATCAATTGTTATATCTTATAGTATACTTGGTTTATAAACTGTAGCGTTAAGAAATTTTCAACATTTACATCATCCAGAAATAACATTTACCAATGTATTTATAATTCTTAAATTTATGAATTTTTATTGGTTTAAAAAATATCAATGTCTCCTATATAAACTGAGTATTTTCTAAAATTTAACTAGATATGTATATTGAAATTTTAAAATACATATTATCTTCAGCATAACTAATTATATTTAATTAATGATACAAGAAACAAATTAAAACTTTTGTTTAAAAAAATAAACAAAAAAATAAAAATTAATCGTGGAATAAAGTATATAAATTTAACAAATTTTAACCAAATGAAAAATTTGAAAATTTGTGACAAAAACTAAAATTTCAAGATGTTTCTTTAGAAATTTTCAATAAAAAACAGGAAATTCTTAGCAAAAAAAAAAAATCACAAAGTATTTCACATATAGCTGTAGTCAAAGCCGTAACATTATATAATTTTTATTTTAAAAAAATATATTAAAATACATAAATACTTAAAATTTTCAGTATGGTAAAAAATGTCAAGAATACAATCACTCTATAAAAAGTTAAGAAGAAATCAAAAAAAAAATTCTGCATTCTTCAATTTATTTTATAACATTAATTTTTTATACTAACAAAATATTTAAGTATAGTGAATTTTGGGAATAACACACAATTTCGTTTTTGAATAATATTCATGTTAAACAAAGCTCCCAGGTATTAATAATTTAATATACCGATGCTTTTATAATAATATTAATAGAGCAACGGAAATATCTATGCAGATCTAAATTGATTAAATATATGCATATAATAAATTAAATGTGTGCTATATAATAAGGGAGTTTTACTTAAAGTTGTAATTTATTTACAATATTTTATTCTTTATGATTTCATAATCACAAATTTATCGAATGTATTTAAAATACTTTCGTGACACATTATTGAGTTCCTTAGATGGACATGATAAACATTAAATAATATTGTAAAACAAAATTATCTGATTAATCATTTTATAACTAGTCAAAAAAATTAACTAAGATGCTCATTTCATCATATTATGGGGTAAAATTGTGGTTTGAAAATTAAATTTTGTTCACATATTTTGAAACTAATTGCTTTAACTCATGTGTCTATACAAAACTTAATTCTTGTGTTGAAATTTATAGTAAACCATAATTGAGTTAAAAGGTTCAAAATTTACTATAGTTTGCGTAATTTCATGATTTTTAGAAGTTTCAAGTAATTCTCATCATTAGCTAATTTTATTTGAAAGTTTAATTTCTTAATAGATAAATTTCGAAATAAAATAAAATCTCTTTATTATTTTAAAAATTACTAACAATATGAAATTTTATTTTTATCTAAATTTGCAATATTTTATTAATAAGATGTATATTAACTCTAATTGCTTAAAACTGAATATTTCTCCACTTAAAGATGCATTTGAATTAAAGTTGTGAAATTGATATTAAATAAAATGCATGTCTTTAATTTAAAATTCAATGGCAGTTTCTCTATTTAGAGTGACACAAGTAATATCGTCACTTTTTGATCATTGCAATATGGGGATACAATTTGGGATTTATATATTTAACTACTATGTATGTATAGTTAATTCTTTACATTAGGTTGGGGAAAAGAAATCCATTATTTTTACGTGAACTTTTTGTAACTTCTTTCAGATTCGCTTTGTAAAAAGGTTTAAAACAATTTTCATGCAGATTTTTAGGTCTTGTGCTAAGCTACGACTGCTGACATGCTGTCAAGTTTGATTATTTTTGATATTTTATAGACATTCTCGACGATGTTGTATCCATGCGAGGTGCATCTTTAGCATCCAAATACCCAAACAGAATCGACGAAACCAAAATTGTGCGTAACCGGTTGTTACGTCATATATAGGACGATAAACACCTTTCACAATTTTAGCCACCTGGTTAGCATTTTCGCCATTATAAAAGAAAGACTAAAATGTATCGAATTTTCTGTTTGTTGTCTTCTATTTTTAAAACCTTGTTCTCGTAACTGAATTAATCAAACAAAAAACCGCAAGAGAATATTTTAGTGTCAAATGTCAAATTTCCAATGAGCATAAATTTGAAATTGTTTGATAGATACCTCACGAGATAGCGATCACTACAGACGTCTACCGAAAAAATAATGGATAACTTTTTCCCCAAACTAATATTATTCGTGAATACATTATATAAGAACTTTTTTTTGTTTGTTTCTAATGGTGGGCATTTTTGAGCAAGTATAGTACATTAGCCCATTAGCTGCAACAAGGCCGAAAACTACTACTCATTTTATCGTTACCCGGTGGGCACCTGTGAACCAAGTGACGGAGGTACGAGTAGCTTCGCCCACGCCACACCACCACAAACCCGTTTATAGGGCAGGTTACATTCATCTATCATCTGAGGAGATGACAAGAGAAAGTACATCCATGCTTGAGTTCCTGACTACGGATGTGGAGGACCGGGATTCGAACCCAGGTCCTCCACATCCGTAGTCAATTACGCTAACCACTAGACAGGTTGGCCGACTTATATAAGAATGTTATGAGAAATGTTTGAGTACTTCATTCTTAAAAAGAGAGTTTCAAAAATGTCAAATGCAAAAAATCACATAAATCAGATAATTTGCCTCATTTTTAAAAAAAGAGAATCACATAAATAGTGAATGATATTTTTTTAATGCTCCTTTTTTTAAATTTTTGGGATAGTGCCATAGATTAATGACACAATTCTGGAAATATTCTTTCCTGTAACAGGAGAATGGAACTCTCAGCACACGACAGTTGCACGCGAACCTCCATGATTCACACGAAGTTACATCATTGGATGCATTTATCATATCGAAATTCCCAATGCGAATTATTAAATACAGATCATCACTCCCTAGAGTTTACATTAGATTAGGGGCTTTGATGAAATTAGCCTAACAGTCAATAAAGTTTGTAATTAATCTTGATGCATGCATCATTTTCTAAACGCATCGAGGGAGTAAAGCGTGTCCGACGGAAACAAAGAATTAAAATTTTCCTTCAAAACCTTGGTGAAATGTTTTATTAATTTCAAAGCCATAAATTAGGTTGAAGTT
>JAPDSC010143193.1:0-12562 GCA_026290005.1 Latrodectus geometricus
AGGTGTAACTTTCCAGACTTAAATGTTTGAAAAATGCTTATCTTGTATATTCTAAAAACACACAAACATATATATATATATATATATATATATATATATATATATATATATTTCAGTAATCTATAATTTAAAATCTTATACAGATATGTGTTGATCAATGCATGCTTATTAAGTTTTTAATATAAATATTTTACTCAATTTTCATAAATTACTTTTAGTAGAATGTTTGTTAAATATTCACATAATTTCTATCAATAAAATTTTATCCAAAACATTTGACAAATTTATTTTTCAAACAATTTTAATGAACATTTTTTAAATAACTTAGTAACTTGTATAACTTATACTGGTGAGAGAGAATTTTAAGAAACAATAAATTTTAAGTAGATATGATAAAATTGCATAAAAAAATTCTTGTGATCAGTACATAAACACTCAATTAATGGAGAGCTCAAGCAGATGGAAATTTCAGGAACAAAATGTTACAGGCAACACGACTTTACGTAATACTCTCTCCGTAAGGGTGTAAGAAAAGAAATTGTAGAGCTGTTGTTAAGAACATTGGCCTCAAGTTAGTTTTTTCCGAATTATGACTAGAAAAAATTTCTTGAAGGTCTTGAATTAACACACGTGGTAAGATGATCGGAAATTGAAGGAGTGAGACCAATGTAATTGAATTCAGATTAAAGAAAAAGTGTCGTTTCTCGTGATTGGAAAGCGTTGAAAACCATAAGTAAAACTGCATTAGAAACTTTGGTGATGTCCATCTTCAGAAAAAAACTGATATATTGTCCTGAAGGTGAAAAGATACCAAACCTAGCTAGCAAACATCATTATTCAAAAACTGTGTTCAGACATGTGTCCCAGTTTACTGTGTCCAGGCACCTTCGCAAAAATAGCCTATTTCCCTCATTGTCTTGAACGCTTCATCTTTTTAAAAATTGCTTATAGGTTCCACTTAGTGGTGTAAAAAGAACAGCAACTGGACATCTTAGCAATGGATTTTCGTGATTTATGGATAAGCAAATTTTCAGTGCCAAATGCGATTCTCAATATCATTTGATTTGGAAGGAGGTTGGGAGACGGTTTGATCAAAGTAACACCGAAGAAAGAGACCTTATGGTGACCCTGAAGTTGTCATCTGGGGAAGCATTGCTCAACGAGAATACCGAGCTTCATGATTGCAAAAGGTATACTGTAAAGTCAGATGGTTATGGTAAAGAGGAGATACTTTTCCGTGTGCGCCACTTAAACAGGCTTCATTTTTATGACTGACAATGAAGAGTCACATTGAACACCTGCAGCTCAGTAACATCTACTAAAAGAAGAAATTTCTCGGGTTGCAATGATCCGCATACTCTCCTGATTTAAATCCTGTAGAAAACTTAAAGATTCTTTTAGTTGATACCTTATGACATGATTATATCCTCTGAAGAACACCCAACTATTAAAAGAGATGCTGATAGAAGAATGGGCTCTCTTACCAAAAGTACTTTTTGACATTCTTTTGTCAAGTATGGCGAGACAAAGTGGAGCAACATTTGCAGTAAAGGGGAGCATATCCAAGTTAAGGAACATTTGCTGGTTGTTCTTCTTCTTGAAAGACACTCTTGTGTAATAAAATACCATAAGTTCATAAAGATAATTTTTTTTGTTTGATTCCCTAGTGTATTCATATATTGATTTTTGCTCAATTATACTTTCGTCATTGCTTAAATACAAAATTATGTTTTTCCTTTTTGACTCTTAGATGACTTTTGTGGAGATATAGCAAAAAAACACTTGTTAAATCCTTTAAGTATTGCACACTAATGTACCAGCTTAGTAAGTGGGTTTGAAACATGAGTTTGGAAGTTTTAAAATACATATAAAATAGAGTATTCATATTTTGGGGGAAAAAAAAAACTTTCTAATTTTCAATAAAATCTCGAAGCAGAATTAACAAGTTACTTTTACACATGAAAATACTTTTTACAAAACATAGAGTAAATATCAGGGCTATAAAAGAAATTAATTAACACGGTAATCAAACTGAAAATGAAATTTGAGTAAATTTTATAATTTGAGAATTGTGTAGAAATAAATTAGTTTTTGATAGACTACACATCATATTCTTCTTGCATTTTTGAATTTTTTGATAAAATAAAGTTTAAAATTTTGTAAAAGGAATACTTCATTTTCAATTCAATTTCACTTTTTAATTTTGATGTTATAGTTATTTAATGAGAATTTTATTTTATAAAGAATAAAATGGATGTTTTGAACTAAGAATATCAAAATAATATCCAAAATAGTATTTACTTGTGGATAATATTATGTACAACAGTTAAGATAAAATTAATCTTCCAAAAATAGTATCTCTTCGACATTCCTTTCAGAGTACACAAAGTCATTTTAGAACTTATTCCAATTACTTATTATATTAAATTTATACGATGCAAATGTAGTTTATATAATGCAAGCATAAATGCTCATGTTATAATCTATATTATTATACAAGTCTCTATATCATATAATGGAGAAATAATGAATTCCATTTTATTTAAAAATGTGAGGTATAAAGAAAGATATTTCTTACTGATATGAGTCGAAAACTTAGTTTTAATAAAACAAAATTTATGATGCAATTGCAATTTAACAAAAAATTCTTCTATATACATGAAATAGAGAAACATATTTTTCAGATATATTTTGATAGTTATTCTTTCCATTTAGATATTTTAATACTATACCACCACACATATACATGAAAATTGTAATTTTTGATGTAAAGAACCAAATTGACATTCCTTATAGAAATCAGTTCTCTGATATTTTGATTATATTGAATGAAGTAGTTAGAAAAGAAATCTGTCTAGACTTTGGGTCGTTGAAGATGAATAAGGACTAACCATAAGAAGACACAAATTATGTTTTCTTTTAAAGATTAAAAATTTCCTAATATTAAAAGTATGCTTATACTAAAACTATGTAAATTTTTTAATTCTGAAAATTTAAATTTGGTTAAGCTATCATTTTAACAAGAATCTTAATGATTCAGGTATTTTATTTCATTTAAATTTTAACAATAATGTAAGAAAATAAAGTACTAGTAATCTAATACTTTACTATAGATCTACTAGTACTAGATCACTTTTATAAAAAGTTTTGTTTGTATGTCATCACAATTAACTATTTCAAATCAAATTAATCTTTTGTGAAATTAAATCTTTCATAAACAAATCTCTTTAATTTTTTTATATCATATAATATGTTTTATTTTTATGTGAAAAAATAGCCTCACATATTGAAAATTACCATATATAATTTAGACATTAGAATAACTAGAAGAAACTTCAAGAAATACACGATTCTCTTTTATAGAATTATTCTGATAATGAAGCAGTATGACTTTTCTCAGTAAAAAGAAAATTATCTGGTTAAATTATTCAGAAATAAAATTCATATATTTAATATAGAATATTTAAGTATTTGAGTAAATATCAGTATAAAGTTGAAGAGATGACTGGTGTTTCAAGGTTTTACTTACTTCAAATTAATGAAACAGATAAGATATATAAATAATATTTCTTGTAATAAAGATTTGAATGGATATAGTTTTCTATTGATGAGTAATATATTATACTATTCATTTACTTTCATAAAAAATACCAGTACTTCATTAATATATATATATGTGTGTCTTAAATTAAAATTTCCTCAAATAATTCACTATAGTGTATTTATATTTTAATTAAATATTGAGTTATTTACTTAAAATTTCTTCACATCTTATAATATTTTATTGTTGCTATAATACAAAGTATAACAAATACGAAACATGATAAATTGGATAACAAGTATGAAACATTTATAGAAATAGACATGATATAACAATTATTATTACAAACATAAGTTGAACTTTCGAGAATCGTTTTCCTTTCAACAAATGAAGGCTAGAAAAACAATTATTATTTTAAATAATTAAATTAATACAGTAATCGTTAATGCAAAAATATTATATTTTATATATATATGAATTCAATTTTTTTTCTAGATGAATTTATATTTTATTTCATAAAATCTGTTTATAATTCTTAAATAAACAATTATGACTGCTAGTAAAATTATAGTAGAAAAAATGTCCAGTTTAATCAAAAATTTATATTAAAACTTGAATCGGTTCTAGTCAACTTTAACTGTTTATGTCATAGCTTATTAATATAAGTATATATATTTTAACTATACATTAAATTATTAAAAATAATAAAAGTTCCATTTTTCCATACATTCTGTAATGACGAAATATTATGGAGGAAATGTTTTCTCTTATACATTCCCACAATCGCTTAAAAATTGAGATAACACAGTGAGGAAATTCATTTAATGAAAGATTTGGCGACTTAATTATCGACGTCTGTATAGAGCATGTACCACATGATAAATTAACTATAGCTCATTCATCATTTGGTATGTCGTTGAATGAAATAGAGTAGGCCGGCATTCTTTCCAGAGTCAAAAGGAGTTGTTGGAAATTCTGAAGTAGATATTTTCTCCTTGTACCATTAATTGACCTAAATAACTTAATATAGGACTCGACATCCGTGACTGTGGTTCTCGCAATTATTGGGAAATAAGGAACTCTATATTGTGCTGATATTTGTTGATGGAATTGGCGATACCTGCTAAATAACAGTTCCATTGCAATTAGTTTTATTGTATTACTTAGATTAAAATGAGAATAATGTGATTAAAGCTACAATTGCTGTAGAGTTAAAACTAAATACAATAACTTATAAAATTATTTAATTTATTTTTAAAGGTTCCTTAAGCAATTTTTATTTAAAAGTTAATTGAAATTCCTGACGATTTAAACTGATGAAAAATTAATTATTTAGCAAACCTTTTTTTTTAACAAAGGTGTTTTATGCATATTCAGTTACATTTTCAGTTACACATTAAAGAAATATTTCATAACCTACAAATGTATCTATTTTATAAATTTTTTACAAACAACATTTTTACATACATTTTTTTACTTTGTGTTTTTATAAAGTATTGTCATTCATTGGGAATTTTATTTGGATGCACTGTATCCAGTAGAAGATACCAAATATCATATTTCATTAGTACATATAGATTTATATAGTGAAGAATATTTCTTGTAATGCATTATTTGTATATACACATATATGTTTACCCAAACCCCAGTGTTTTACCAAAATGCAACACTAATCATGACCAGGGATATTATAGGGAAGTTTATTTGGCAGATAGCGCATGATATACAAATAGGTTTTTGATGGATCCAAATAGTTTAGAAGTTCAAGCGATTTCCACATGTTGCCAAAGCTTATCTAGTATAGCAGATGGCACTATATCCCAAGCCATTTGTATTGAAGGCATGGACCATCGTTTTTGATTTGCAGTATGTCGGAAAAACAGACAAGGAAGCACTTCAATACAATGAATGAAAATGAATTCTTGAGAACTTTGTGTGTTACGTGTGATCTGGCGTTGTAATCTGTTCATAAAATCTGCAGTTGAAGGATACCTCACCAATGTCAGCTAATCTCATGTAGATAAACTGTCAAGAAAAATTTAATTTATTGAAAGTATCTTTGATATCTTTAGAGATGTCTTTTTTTCATTAAGGTGTGCAATATTTTAAAAATTTCAGTAATCTAAAATTGACGAAAAATAATTTTATAAATGATCATGCTCTTTTTATAGACGTTAAATAACTTAAGCTAGAATCTCCTTTGAATTGCAAGGTTTTTGTTTTCTCCTTGTTGATGTATTATTATGTAAAGCTTATTTTATATTTTTGGTTATTATCTGAACAATTAAGTTTGTTGATAAATAACTAGATACATTATTATGTTTCTATTACCTAAAATATCACAATTAATAGCTATAGGACACTAGTATTCAAAAATCTAAGATTTCCATTCACAAGAAAGCAATTCTAAATGATTTCTTCACTTTTAGGCTACTAAGAGTTCTTTAACTTTGTATACTTACGTATTTTAGTATTATATTATTTAACGTTCTAAATAGACACAAAACAACATTCAAGTTGTGTTATTCATTCACTGAATAGGGTCTTGTCCATTTTAAGATATTGTGTTTTTGTATTTACAGGTAAGATAAATACACGTTATTTTTTCATTATTTACTCATTTGTATTTTTTTTAAATATAAAAGTGAAAACTAAATTCCTATTAGTACATAGTCTTAAAATTTAGATCTACTTAACATTGTAAAATATAGATTTTGAGCAAGAAAAATGTTCATCGTCAAGCACTATGATCTTGTATTCGATTGTTTTTATTTGATATGTTATCATTCTGATTAAGTAGGATCGATAATTATGGTAAAGTTTTAACAAATTGTATAGATAATAAGATCAAGATAATTGTGAAATAAATCATTAAAAAATAAATACATCATAACCATTAATTTTAATTTTTGCATAAAATAACTTTTATGAACTAAGTTACCTTTAAAATCCAAATGTCATTTACATTAATTTTTTTACGTAACATTTTGAAAATGATTTAGGTTTTAGAGTGTAATTAACAGTTTTTAAATACTGCTAATTACACCTAGCAGTTTCCAACATAGTTCAGTTAATTACAGTTTAAATGTATATTGAATAAAAAAATTCGCAGATTTTTCATATAATGGAGCTTGCAGAAGTATTTCAATTCCAAATGTGTCATCTTCAGATGATTTTTTTACATTCACAGTGAGAATATGAAGTTTAGTTTCTAGTTATACGAAGTGTAGTGAACCATTTTCATTAAATATTAAAATTAATTAACGAAAATTATATTCTAATACATATATTATAAATATATTTTATTTCAAGAAGTTAAAACACTAAATTTTTGAATTCTGAAATAAACTTATTTAAAATACAAAATATTAACTTTTATTATAAAAATAAATATACATAAAGCTTTTATGTTTAACCAAATAGTTTATTATGTGAATATTTTCTATAGAATTGCTGCTTAAAAATGATTAGTGTATATCTTGCGAAAAACTTTCAAAATTCTTGTAAATAAACTACTTTTTAAAACACTAGAAGTGTTTACTATAGCAAGATGAATACAAATAATTTGATTCTTAAATTTGATTGCATAATTTCTTACAAAAATATAATTTTTTAAAATTTAGAGAATTTATAATGATTATAAGTTCACTAAAAATAATTTTTGGTAAAACCAGAAATTGGCATCATTATAAATATCTTTTTGCAGAATAAGGAAAATTGAATAGTTTAAGGAAAAGAATTTGAAACGAAAGTAAAAAAAAAAAAATAGTTTGTCACGTCATTTGTAGAAATAGAATTGGCGTTCCTCTGGATGAAGTCAAGTTCTTTCCTAGTAGTTGGGTCACGAATTCGAATCGACAGCTGCAAACGACATTTCAAAGAGTGCACACCCCTTCCCCTATTTCTAACACCGTACCCTATTTCTCGTAGATTAACTGAAGTCCAATTTACTGCTCAACTTCATAACTTTGCTTTTTTACACTTCAGTTGATTCCTTTTGGCAATTACCTGGAGTATGCTGCTTGTTTACAAGAAAATAATAATTTTTTCACTTCTACCTACTTCTTGATTATTTTTTAGTATACTTAAATCCAGTTTATTTTTCTTCTTTTTCAGTTTTCCAGGCTTAAGAATTATTCCAGCTTAACATTGTGTTAGGGCAATATTTATAGTTAAGTGTAGAAGTTTTATATCAGTCTTAAAAGTTTAAAAATAGTATTAATGGGTTGTCTACATTTACAGAATCTAAAAGCAGACAACATACAAAGCAAGTAAAATGCATATAGGGTTTTAACTGTTGTTCTTAAACATTTTTAGTGTTTAATAACATTGGTGGTGTCAGTACTTATAAATATTGTAATCTACGATCATTACTATTGTGAACTGTTAACCATGAAATACATTTGGTTACAAATTATATAACATATTATTGTACAGAAAATTATTTGATTTCATCAAGTAACAATACATGCATATTTATTAATATTCCATCAAAACTATTAAAATTTCATACTGATTAGAAAATAATAATAAATCCAAATTAACTGTAACTAAAAAGTTAATATTTTATATGTGAAAAAATGTGTTTTGATAGCTAAAAATTATAAGAAAAATGTGGTTGCAATTTCAGTAAAATTACAAGCAGATTGAAATATACTTCAGATGATATGAAATTATAGAATTAAAACTCTCAAAACGTAATTCAGTTAATAAATGTATCACCATTTTCAGTTATAGTTTTCTTCTTTTTTATAATAAATAATAAGCAGTTATTATAAAAAAGAAGAAAATTATAACTTGAAATTTTTTTCATAATTTTCTATTAACTAAATAAAGTATTAAGTTTATGAAAAATCAGTCAAGATGCAAAAACATCGCATTTGTGATTTATATCTTAAAATTAAAGCATGCAGGAAATAAAAATAATACTGTCTATAATTTAGGTAATTTTTATAAATGATATCTAATGGCAATTTTTAACATCAATTACGTTTTTCTTAATATGTGAATAAACATTCTAATAAACTCCAATCAGGATAATTTGTCAATCAGTAGTAGACTTTTGCTCACAACGTTTAATTCAACTAATGAACGATTCAATGTACATTTTGATCCACTTAAAATAACCAAAAAAGGTTCCCAGCAAAAAAATAGAAAGTTTGAATATTTACTATACAGAAATAAATTAGAGTATAATGTGCAATTATTAATTAAAAAGTCAATTTATTACCCAATGTTTACTATTAAATAAAAAATTAAGTTAATTATAAATAATAAAAGTGATTATCAACTTATTATACAACAGTTTAAAATGCACACACTAATTTATTTTGAAATAAAAAAATGATGCACATTTATAAAATTAATAATGTTACAAAATACTGATATCATGTTATTTAGAATTTTTTGAAAATGTGAAAATTCTGATCTTATACTTTGAGACTTCCTAAATGCATTCGATTTCTTTTCAAATGCATTCATTCAATCATGAAAGTATTTATTAAAGATAATTATTACAGTTTATATATATTCTTTCAGTTTAAAAGCAAATTTTATAATTTACATTTTTTTTTGAATGAGATTTTCATCAATAGCAAAAATCAAGAAGTTGTAAAACATAAATACATTTATGTCTTTTTATATTTTTGGAAAATTTATCATATTGTTAAATATATTTTTAAATGACTCATTTATTATTTCGTTGATAACTCATTTAATAATATTTTAGAAAATTTAATTAAACTTCGTAATTAATTAGATTATTGAATTCATTTTAAAAATTAGGCTTTTAGATATCAAATGACTAGATTATCTAGTTGTTTTTGTTTAGAACTAGGTAATAAAAAATAATAATGGTAATTTGATACAAAAATAATCACTACAACTAGTAGTGACTATTTTTGTGTCTTCTTCTGAAAAATGCGAGTTTATTAAAAGCAATTTTAAAATAAACAAGTTTAAATAATAAAAACACTGACATGGATAAATAATGATTTAGCAAATTCCATTATTGGTTTCAATAACATTCATTTGCTTCAAATCATGAAATATTTTATATGAAAGTATATCAGAACTTGCAAAATATCCTAAATTGTTTTATTTAATTTAATAATAATTAATACTTTTTTAAATCATTAGGCAAACTTTTATCGGTTATTTTAATTATTTTTCAACTAAAATTTAAACTATAGAAAAATGTGTGATATGATTTGCTTTCATATTAATCTGAAATGAACAAGCATATTGAAACTTTCAATGTTCACAAAACTTGCTTTTTATGGAATAATTTATAGCAATGTTTCAAAAATTTTTAATCTATCTATTAACTTTTTCCTTTGGATTTTCATTGTTGGGAACTTTATTTTATTTAAGTATCAATAATATATGATATTACAAGGTGGAAAGACAGACAGTTAAAAAACAATTGTTGCTTTATATACATCTGCCTGGTAGTGTCGTTTTGGAGGGATTTTCATTGATAATGGTTTGGGTATTTACATGTTTTAATAGAAAAAAACTGAAAAACTCTAAAGTATTGACATCAACAGATGTGCAAGCAGAAAGCAGAAACTTAAACCCATCTCAAATTTTTGCACTGTTGCTGGAATTGAAACACGAATCTTTGAAATCAAAAAAGGTGGAGGTGCATCTACACATTGGAGAATGGTAGTAAAAATTTATTTTTATATTACGTAATACATGTAACTAATTTGTTTAATTAAATAAAAAAAAACTTATAATTCATTCACCTTTAACTTCTTACAAATTTTAAATATTAAAATTTTTATTTTTAAAATTTAAGATAAATTTATTTTTTTAAAATTCGTAATACTGTTTACTTTTTATCTAAAATTCTAATAATCATAAATAGTAAATTTGCAAACAATTTCTTTTCAAACTTTGATTCTGATAATATAGTATACGATTTTTTTATCAAAATGTAAAAGAATATTTTTTGATAAATAACACTATTTTTTATTAAATATTAGAATTTACTAAATTAGTTTGTATTAAATGCTTACATAAAACATTTATTTATGATCTTGTAATGTGTGTCCAGTTGATTTCTTTGATAATTAATTATGACTGCATTTCTTCTTAACTCATTTTAAGAACATTAAGCACATATGTTGTTGCTTTGATATGACTATTTTCTCTGATTTAATATAATAGGTTCCATTTCGCATTCCTTTTTATAATTTCATTCATATTGCCTTTTGCATAATTCAAAATAATTTTTAAAACTTTCATTCAATAATTAAATAATTTTCTTTTTAATCTGAGCCGTATTGAACATATATTCAATTTATTTGTTTAAAGCTTCTTTAACTTTGAAGTTTTGTCCACTATTATATTTAAATCATTTTATTAAATAAATCTCTTTACTATTTAATTAAACATATAATTCAGATAATATTTTGCTAAATATGAATAGGTTTCTAAATTAGCTGAACAAATAATTTATATTTCCAGTAGCGTTCATTTTTATGATATCTTCCTTTCTCTATATAAATGCAAGTTTATAGAAACCAATATTAATTTGAGCTTAGTTTATGTAACCAAAAATATTTAGGACCATAAATAACTGCTTAACAAATTTCATTATAGAGTTCATATACGCTCCATTCATCAAATTCAAATTTTGAAATAGTTTATTTACGAATGTATCTTTCTTTATAATGAATATTAGATTTGTAGATTTACATTAATAAAATTTACCTGGCTTTTGAAATTTTTGATAAACGTTGCTCATTTAATTTAAATGAAATATTTTTCAATTATAATTTAAATTAGCAAAAAACATACAAAATATTTTGTTCACAAATTAATCTGTAAAATTAACAAATGTAATTGAAATTTTAATATTCACAGTACTGAAGTAATTAATTATAAATTTACTAGGCTATCTTTCGTATTTTATTATTTACATTTATTTTATCTTTTCTTTGTTTGAATTTGATATAATTAATATATAGTGATATAAAGCGGATAGCAGGAAAGATAAAAATTGCTGTTAGCATTTTTTTTTAAGAAACCGCTTCTTATTCATTCTTTGAATTTTCTTAGACAAGGTTTGAATTAACATGTCACATAATGATGGAAGATGGAAAACTCCTAAACATCTTTACTGACAACTGATGAAACCAGAAATTCATAATCCATCTTTCGTTATTGTAAAGTTTTCTTAGATCAAAATAACATAGAAAGTCACAAATAAATCATATCTATCTCTAGAAATTTTCAAAATACCTAAGAAATATCTAAGAAAATTATCAAAATATCTAATCAAAGTAATCTTTGATCAAAACAGAAATTTTCCATGTAAAAAATGACAGAGCTGCGTCTTTGACATAGTAAATCATATTATATGTAGTAATAGCTTTTCACTTGTTTACAATGTTTAACTAATTTGTTTCTTTATATAAAAGAACCTATAAATATTTTACACTTTATTTCATTGTTAAAACTACTAAAATTGAAAATCTATTTTTCAAAATATTAAATTAGATTTAAACTTTAATTTATTTACTTTTTCTTTTGTATTTTAATTTTCATTTATCGGCAGTGTTGTTTTCTTTCATTTTTGTATAAGTATTTAAAACGATTTTAGAATCTAAAATTTTTAATAAAGTAGTTAAGAATAAACTTAAAGAAAATATGATTAACTCTATTTTGATCTTTATTTCATTATTTTTTGGAATATTTAAAATTAATTGTATTAAATTTTTTTATATACTTTTGATATTTTATTTGCATAAAATTTAGATTTCCCTACTTTGATACGACACATAAACAATTACTCTATTACATAATTTTTCTCATTAATTATATTTTTAAAATTTTATGAAAGAAATTAGTTTCTTTTTCACTTCAATTTCGATTTATGATAAACATAGTATTATTTTAGCATTTTATTTTCTTAAATTTGTCATAGAATTATAATTCATTGTATATTTTAGAAATTAATTAATTAATATATATATATATATAATATAATATAATATATATATATATATATAT
>JAPDSC010143195.1:0-42849 GCA_026290005.1 Latrodectus geometricus
GAGCTTTTATTTAATAAATTTGAAGCTTTAAAATAATGTATTAAAAAAAATGTACAAATTAAGTTGGTGAATTTTTAGTATTTAAAGCCATTTTCTTAACATATTTAAAAATGTAATAAATATCAAAACACTAACTTTTTAAAATCAACCCTCATTACAATAACAAATAAAAAATTTATTTCCTGCATTAGCATTTATTTTCAATTAAGTTTTTGATGCATAGTTAAATCAATGCATGCTAACTGCTATTACTTGGAGTAGACTAGAATTTTTTCTTTCAGATAGTATTTGATTAAATTTGCAAGAATCGTTGAAGCACATGTTTTAATTTTAAAAACCTATAGATTTTTGTTGATTAGACCATTTTCAATAAAGAACAAAGTTTTATTATGGCTCAGTGACCAGAGGAATGAGTGAGAGAAATCAAATACCATCCCAATGTATGATATCAAGTGTAGGAATAGAGTGGCAATATGTAACACAATAAATCAAGCACAGTCTCTCCCAGATTTGAATCTGACCATCAAGGTATTGCACATAGAAGCTGGATACATCATTAAAGACAATGTCATTATATTTGATTGATCACATCTGTTGTATCACTCAATAAAATAAAAGCAATTAGTATTTTTAGTTCACTATTTTCTTTTGCATTAAGGGATTAGACTGCTCAGTTTTATCAGTGATTCTTAATTTCTGCTAATAATAATCCACAATCCCTATAAGCAACTATTCTTTCTCAGTCAAAAGAAAAAAGGTTTGGTTGGTCAGACACTCAACTGTCTTTTTTTATGATGAGAGCTATGTAACCAGGACCTACAGTTTTAAGTATATCCTAAACTACTACAAACAGGCAAAATCAAGGTGGGATATGAATTTATCAACAGCCGAACTGAAGGCTAGACTATAACAATTCAAAATCAAACACAAAAACTTGCTAGAAAGAAGCAGTCTTTCCAAACCATATTTGACAACTTATGGGAAACAATTTCTTTATCTTCTCTTTTTAAATAAAACTTGCAGGTGGCATTGCAATTGCTTATGATATGCATGTGCAGTCTCCAATGCTTATGATTTGCCTATCTGTGCCTTATTAACGCAACTGCATGATGTAAATTCCACATGATCCTCCAGAATGTAGCAGTTTTAGTAGCCAGCAGAGTATTTGAAAATGATATTTTTCAAAATGAAATATGAATTATAAATACTACTAAAAACTAGGCTAATATCAACTAGTAGATTATGTCAAGCAAAACTGTTGGACTACATTTTACTGTAAATTAGGAATATCCCAGGAAAGTTTAATCTTACCTCAATCCTATATTAAGATTCCAAACTTTTGGTATAAAAAAAAATCTTTCATTATCAATTTCTTCAGTATAAAGTCATACAAAAAAAATCATTGTTAAATGAATAATTCTAAGGAAAAAAGTTGTTACAGAAAAATATCACAAATAGCAATCCTACAAACAAATAAATAAAATCCTAACATTTTTATCAATACTTCGATTACATCGTGGTATTCTAACCTCAACAATTGTTTAATTAAAACTGAAATTAAAAGGAAAAGATTAATTATTCAATAGTTTTGTCTTTTACCCGTTCAATGAGATATTAAGGTGATTATTTTTTTTATTCTATTTGATGATTCTCTATGAATACATACAGAAACTAAGAATTTGAAATCTAAATATACCTCAAAAGAACTACAATTATTCTTGACTTAAAAAGATCAAAACTTATCAATTAAATTAATGTCCAAGCTGAAATGTACATTTTAATGTTACTGAGACTTATTCTACAGATTGTTCAGAAGAAAATGTCGGATTTTTGCATAATTAAGAATTTAATATGCTTCCAGCGTTTGCAATTCTGCAGTAATTGTCCTAGATACTTTTTCACAACATACATGATATAAAATTAAAATTAACGTTTTGTACAAGATATTAAAACTTATTTTTAAAGAAAAGTTAATTATGCTTGATCAAATCACAAATTTATCATAGATGGCATGATCTTAAGAGTTAAAGAACATTTATTGTAAATAATCTTACTAATTTTCTAAACTACCAAAAAACTTAAAGCCATACAGATAAAATCAAAATCTAAGAATACAATATAGCTGAATTATAAAATACTTATATGTTAAATTGTAAAATTATTTTCAGTCAACATAATTCATAATAAAATTTTCAACTTCTTAAAAACCTGACATTTTTGAGGTTGCTTCTTTTATGCGCTGGACTAAACATAATAAAATATTATATCAATCACAATGATTCTTAGACTTTTAATCACACAGATCTGAGAACAACTCATTTTAAGAAGTTTTGAAATCAATTGAGAATCATAGGAACTTACCTTGAGATGTTTGTGCATTAACATCTGCACCATGCTGTATAAGTAATTTGACAATATGTAAATGGCCTGCATTAGCAGCTTCCATTAAAGGAGTCATGTCTTTTAAGCCTCTATCTTCCACATTTGCTTTCATTGCCAGAAGAAGCTGGAATAATGAGTAAATTTATAATAAATAGCCTTTTTATAAATAGCCAATATAAAAATGATATAAAGCGTAAAAAGTTTACACAGCAGAAAAATAACTTAAATGCTATTACATTAGCATAAAATTCATTAAAATAATTATCAGTTAAAATATAGTTTGAATTCTGATGCAATACTGATATTGAATTGATCAATTTCAGCAATTCATGCATTCTCATTCTAACATTAGTCAGTAAAAGGATCTTTTCTTCTGAAATTTCAGGAAATTATATAAATTGAAACACAATATTAAGCAAAATTTCAATTTGGTAGTGTTTCAATATTTTTAATGCTTAATTCAATTTCCTTCTCCAGTAGATTTTAACCATACACCCTTTATCAATAAAAATAAAGCTTATAAATGAATAATTTTCTACTTTAAATTTGAGTGCTTTATACTTATATATTACATAAAATAGCCAAACACTTCAAAATATAAATAAAAAGTTATATTCTAGAATCCATTTAAATTTGCTAAATAGCACTTTACTCTTTTTTGTAAAATGACCTAGAATACCAAGTGTAATTTTTTTTTAGATGATCAATAAATTTTCATTAAATGCAATGATCTTTTTCTGCAAGTACCAGAAATCTATAATTTGCTTCAATAAAAAGATTCTGAGATTATTAATTTACCAAAATTTATTAGTTTATTTTTAGGTTCTTTAAATAGTTAACCCTTCTATTCATATTAAAACTACCCCTTGTTTAAGTTCATAGACATATTACGAACCATTAATTTAGGTAATTTTTTAAAATCTTTTTTTTATAATTACATGAAATTTTCTTGGTTCCACTTTGAATACACCTTTAAAATATTTTTATTATTATAAGCCAACTATTTAATTTAAAGATTCTATATTTAATTTATAGAATTCTTAATATTTTACAAGGAAGATACTTAAGAATATCATGAACAAATTCTAGACTTTTATTTTTCCATTATATTAATTTCCAAAACTATCTCAATGTTTAAACAAAACTTAATTTATATTTTTATAATTTGAAAATCTTAAACTTTAGAATTAGTAATTCCTGACGAAAATATGAGTTTTCCGTCATAATTGTTTATGTGAAAGTCAGACAGTTAACTAGAACTTTTTCTTCTGCCATGAGGTAGAGACATGGCGACAGATTGAATGAGTCGTGTTGGAGAAAAAAGAATTTTTTTTAAATTACCAGAATTCATGAACATCCTGATCCCAGTCAATTATATATATATATTTATACATCGATAGATAGTTTACATCTTTTAAGAATATGGGTAGATGTCTAAATTAAGGTTTTTGTGTGGATGTGTAGTGTAGAAGAAACGTATTGTGTTATTCAACTATCCTGGAAAGGACAAGATTGTGAGAACATCACAGTAGCAGACCTCTCCAAGGTATATTCTGGATTAACACAAAATTTTATACCAATTTAAGAAAAAGGTCTATAAAGTAGCAAGTCTGTATATTTTAATTGCTTCTCATTTCATTAAGAGCCAATATTTGTTTTAATAATGAATGAGTTAAGGGAACTTTTGTTTTAGAATTTTGATGAGTTTCATTTAAGCTTTTTGCTTAAGGATATGCAACAAATAAATAGTTTAAATATTTGAAATAACAAAATTAAAAATTATAGACATTCCAAGAAATGTGGCACTGTAAATATTTTCGTAGTTACCATAAGCAGAACAAGGTCCAGCACTGGAAACTAGAGGGATGGTGTAAAAGTTGGACTGCTAACAGGAACTAGAACTTTTGGTTGCTTTTTCAACCAGGGGGTAAAGACATGGAGGCAGAGTGGAGTACAGTCAACTCTCCTATAACGCGGTACTCTCAGAATGCGGTTTCCATATTACGCGGAGCTGAAATCGCGACAGCCCTCCTAAAACGCGGTACTCCTACAGCGCGGTTTCCGTTCAACAATGTCTCATCAGTTCTTTTCGCGCACTCAATGAATGGTTTTGACTGGATATGTTTATATAAACATTCAAAGTTATCTCTTAGCCATTTATGGCATCAGTTTCAGTTGTCTCAGAGCTCTTTCACAGTACGTTTCGTTGGTGATAAATTCTTTCTAAAATTTTGTCTACAATTCTAAAACTCGGTTAGCTTTTTTTGTAGTCTATAATTGGACAACATTATACAATAATGTAAGTAATATTCTTCATTTGTTCTAATATAATAATAATAAAGTAATTATTAACCCTAGATTTGCATCATGTCAAACACAAAAGAAACAAGGAAAGGATTAAAATTAAAGTTTATATTGCTTGAAAATAAAATCCAAATTTTAAATCGCTTAGAAGGTGGAGAGGGGGGGGGGGAATGTCATCTGTTGCAAAATCAACAAATTTGAATGAATCTACAATTCTAACCTTAAAGAAAAATGCAGATAATATAAGGAAAACTATGGCAGATGACTGTCCGTTAGGCATGAAGCGTGTTGCTGGCACATGCAATTCTAATATGGTTCAAATGGAACGAGCGTTAATGATCTGGCTGAAAGACTGTATAGACAAAAAAGCTCCTATCAGTGGAAATCTTATCAAGCAGAAGGCACTTAAAATCTATTAAAATTTGAGGAATATTGGGGATTCTTATGCAGGGCTAGAAAATCATTTGTTTGTCGTGTATCATTGTAATCATTGTAAATTATTGTAAAGGATGATTTGAAAAACTAAAAAAAGGGTACACACTGCATAATATTAAATTTCAAGGAGAATAAACCTCAGCAGATGCTGAGGCAACCGAAAATTATAAACTGGAACTAGCTAAAATTATCAATGAAGGAAGTTATTCACCTGATCAGATTTTTAACGCCGATTAGGTGGCATTGTATTGAATAAAAATACCATCTAGGACCTTCATTTCTAAATGGAAAAAAAATTGTATTTCAAAGTTTTATTGGTTCTTGATAACGCTGGCTACCGCAACATAGAACAGGATCATCCAAATGCGAAAATTGTCTTCCTTCCTCCTAACTGCATGTCATTAAAACAACCTTTGGACCAAGGAGTCATTCAAACTTTAAAAATGTACTACACATGCAACTTTTCCAAACCATTTTCAACATATTAGAAAGTAGTGAAAATAAAACTCTTACTCAAGTGTGGGTGGAATTTTCGATTTTAGACTGTATTAGAAACGTGTCATCAGCTTGCACGGAAATTAAACCATCAACGCTTAATGCGTATTGGAAACCTCTTTTACCCCAAATAGTTCAAGCAATACAAGATGATTCTACAATTTCATTCCCAGTTACAGAAATAGTAAACACAGATTTTCATTTAAGCGATGAAGAATTTGGAGTAAACCATCAGGATGTAAAAGAACTAGTACTTAGGGAAGAAACTTCAGATGTGGAAGAACTGTTGGAATTATTTGATGAACCCACCTCAAATGCATTGTAAACAAAAATAAGGAAAACCAACGGGTGCCAAATATCGATTAACATGTGAAAAAGGGCTAAATTTGGGTAAAGAGAGAGTTAGCATTTCTTTTCATTTAAACTGATCATTCAACAGTGTGCAGTGCAAAATTTAAAAGATAATTAAGAAATTGCTTAGCTTCCTATATAAAAGTTATAGAAAAAAAAAAGCTACAAGCGAGAACCAATGTGAAGATGAACCAAGAGAGGAAGACAATTTGCCCATAAAAAGACGAGTTAAGCAACTCATATCGGAATGATGAATGTTGAAAGATTACATAATTTTACAAAATTCTTTCTTGTTTTTGTTGAAAAACAGTTTTTGAGTTTTTTTGTTTCATTTTTTTTATCATTTCCTTATATGAACTCTTCAATAAAAATAATTTATCTTGTCTTATGAATTTATTGGTCTCCATATAACGTGGTATGAATGATGTGATTTGTACTAAATCTGAGTTTCTTATAGCGCGGTTTCCATACTACGCGGTAGACGGTTTCCATAGAACACGCTACGAATTAGCCTGGTTTGTAGGGGGAAATCCGAGTTTCTTATTGTGCGGTTTCCATACAACGCGGTACGCACTCGCCGCGTTATAGAAGGGTTGACTGTAATTGTATCCGAGAAAGAAAACTTTTTTTACCAGGGACAATGGAAGCCATTGTAAACTATATATCTTTTAAGAATAATAAAAGGTCTAACTTAAGGAGTGTTAATGTTTAATAAATGTATTGGGCAGAGGGAATATATTTTTGTGTTATTCAAATATCCTGGAGATGAGAGGATTGTGAGAACATCACAGTTTGTATAGTAATTGAATTAAATATTAATACATTAGCTAACGCTTCTTTCAAAAAAAAAAATCGAAAAATGTTTAAATTGATGAAAATTGTGATAATATATTCAAGACAAGCTTAACAGCATACAACTAAGATTGTCAAAAAAAATTTATACTCATAACTTTTTTAAAAGAATTCTTGTTTAGCAAGGAAATATAAAATGTCTTTGAAATACTTAAATGATCCATATAATTATTTTCCATGCCCTTATATTTATAAAAATAGCAATTTTTTAAAATTACTTCTTATTAGAGAAAAACTTTCCCTACACTAGATTTAGTTTTTTAAAAATAAATATTAAAATTCTAAAAAATCTAAAATTTAAAAAAATATCCAAGAAAATTTAAATTGAAAAACGCCAATGAAAGATTAAAGACATACTCGTATTAATATTTTTCCTTAACATTAAAGAATTAAATTTATAATGCAAGAAATATTTTAACACTTACCTGAGCAAGCTCAAAATAACCAGAGGAACAAGCTACGGACAAAAGACTTTCACCTTCTTCAGTCACTTCATTCACATTTTTACCTTCTTCTAAAAGTTTTCTCACTGTTGTTATATCTCCATGACTGCAAGCTTCTGCAAGTGTAGAACTATAAAAATAAAATTCATTAATTTTGAAAATTAAAATTTTATAAAAATTTATATAAAAATATTTTTTTAGTCATTTTCAATTAAATTAACATAGTTGTTGTAAAATGAATAAGAAACTTTCTTTTTCCATAAAAACATTTATAGGTCTATTACAGCAATTTAAATACATTTTCTTAAAGATTTCCTCAAGATAATATATAATTTTATAATGCATGAGAAATTTTGACAAAAATTATACTAATGGATGAAAGAGGGTAAAATTATTCAGAATAATACTCTACCAACATTATAAATTGCATTAATACTCAGATTGTAATATAAAGAATTCATTTATAATGTCTACATATTTGCAAAAGAAATAATTCCTTCTTATACATTCTATTTTCCTTTTGGTACAATGATTTCTTGTGTTGATTTTTCTAAAGTCATTTATTTTTCTACAGATAGTGCTAATAGCTGCTGAATAAATATTAATTTACATATTAATTTTGGCCAAATATCTTAGCAAATATGTTTATATATTTCAATATTCCTAAATAAGAGATAAATATATGTAAAGAATAAAATGAATATTTTAATTTAAAACTGATGATCATTTCAAAAGCATTAAATAAGTCTACAGCTAGAGGAGAAATGATTTTATTTAAAATACTAAGTAAGTTTGTTTATAATATAACGTAAATTCATAATGCAAGTTTTAATTTGAAGTATTTTTTTAATTGTTACTACTAAAAATGATTTACATTTTTCTGTTTCTCTACTCTATTTACGCTGTGTAACTATTACATATGAATTCTAGACTTAAGTTTAATTATTCAAGGGATTCATATTGTAATGAATCTTTTGAATAATTAAACATTTTCATATACCAACAATGATTAATAACTTTTTCTTTCCAAAATCTGATATATGTTTCACAATCCAAATAATATTAATTTGCCAGTTCATACAATTTTTTAGACATATTTATTACACTTATTAAGCTCATTTATATCAACCCAATGATCTTAATAAAATATTTTTGCTGCAAATCAGCAGTAAAAACTAGATCTTTACAAATATTTTTAACACTGCCAATGATCCATATGATACCGAAGACAGATACAGAACACTGGAAGCTGGTCATTCGGATGGATTTTTAAACTTTTGTACCATTAAAATGTTCACAGAAAATCAACACAAAATTTAAAGTTTATTTCCTTGTTCAAAAGTAGCAGAGTCTGAATCCTTTAATCATGTTTAAACTGGTGGTGAAACAATTTATATTTATGGAAGAATTAATAACAAGACATATAACTAAATTTGCACTAAAGTGAAATAATCCAAGACTGTTCTTTGTTAAATCCAACCTATTTGGTGCTTTGAGCACAATTTTGAAGCATTCTATATAAGGCATATTCAAAAAGAGCAGGATTCCAATATGGTGAAATTAATGTCTACATGAAGAAAGAGCAACATCAAATAATCTTTAAATAAAATGTTTTTTATAAGACATTTCTAAAAACAATAAACAGGCAACTTATTTAGCTTTATATTTTTTCCATTACATTTGTTTTTTTAATTTGTACTTTATTTTAATTGCTCTTCAAATCAAAGTCTCTTGATGTATATAATAAACAATAGCATGCAATTAAATATTAATCATCACATCATTAGTAGCCAAATATGAATTTTAACTTCAAAATAGAAAATAAGATAGGCTTTAAATCCTTGCAATTATTTATTACACCAAATATTTCTATTAAATTTTTACATGATAAAAATTACAAAATTTAAATACATGTTGATTTTGCCACAGATGAAAACACATTTTAAAACAGTAAATGAGGGTATATACAATCCATAAAAATTAATATAAATAAAAACTTAATGCTGCCACTCAAATAAAGCAAAATATTAAGTCTCATGCTGTTATATTAAACATTTAGTATTAAATTTATTAGCCACACATTTTATTCACAATAACAAAAGCCGTTTTTAAACTAAAATAGCTCTATCAGAATCATGGTGAATGCATGTTCTTATAACAAATGCAACCTACCATGGTCTCATGCGACTAAGGATAACAGCAGCTTCGTCTAAAGCACAATTTACTGTTGAAGACAACTTCTTCAATACCTCCTGATTTGTTAATAAGTCATCGGTAAACGCAATCATTTCGAAACCTGAAACAAAAGTTTTTTTAAAATAAAGAAAAATTAATCATTTCAATACCTTGGACGAAATTTTCCCCAATACAGCCTCTCGGCACAATTTTCTAAATTTTTTTCACATAGACCATCACCTGTGCTCAGGAAAAGAAAACAGGATTCACATAAGCTATAGATCTCAAGTTGACTTTTAGAAAAAAAAAAAATACTAAGAATTCTAAAAAAATTATCTTTATTATTTAAAAAAATGTTTACACTAAACACAATATAGGAGAAGCAAATTCTGCTCTCTTCTTCAAATGAAAAAAAAATGATAAATTAAGAATATATTACAAAATATTTAAAAGATAAATATTATAACCTGATAAATTTTAAGACATTTTCAATTAATTGTATACAAGAATAAAATGGAAACTTAATGAGTAAAAATTCAACAACTGTCATTAAGAATTTGAAAACATCAAATACAGTTAAAATAATCATAATTAATCATGTAATTTATTAAATAAAGCTATGTTTATTTCATACACTTATAAGAAATTGTGATAACCTAAATAAATTCTTAAACAAATTTCAATTTTTTCTTTTAAATTAAAGAAAAAATATTCTAATATATAAACAATACTTTGATATAAAAAGTACTGAATTGTTAAAATATATATATATATTAACATTTTACTTTTTTATAAAACATTTATAATTCTTGTTTTATAATTGCAAGAAATTACTTTTAAAATTGTAGAAGGCGGATTTAATTTAGTTGAAGGAATTAGAAGTATATAATGTGATTAAGAAAAATATCAGTCTTTTCACATAGCAATCATTTACAGATGTTTGTAAGCTGTTTAAATAGACAAAAGAGTTGCTTAGTAGGAAATATACAGTATGACTGCACCCTAAGAAAGAAAGTGTAATGTCTCCATAATGATGTGTCTCCCTAATTGGTCAGGAAACATAAAAGGCTAGTAACAGAATACATGAAAAGTATAATAGACAAATAGAAGTTATTAGTCAAATATGGAGAGAAAAAATTAAAAAGATTAAAAGAAGCTGGTTAAGAGTTAATTATAATGTTTAACTCTTAACCAGCTTTATATTCTTTTGTTTTGCACTTCAAATTCAGTTGTGTTTATAACATTCCAACAGACTTTTACATATAAATTGAAATTTTTATTAGAATACAAAAATTCTCATTTTTAGTGGAAAAGTATTTTAAATTATTATTTTGCTAACAGTAAATGGGTAAAATTAAAATTTTGATACTTCACAATCCATAATACAGTAACTTTAAAACTACTATGTATAGAATAAATTTTAAGTGATTTTTACAAAATTTGGACCCATTGTAAAATACATTTACAAAATGCTAAAAAGCTTTCTGCATATATTTTATATAATCAATTATCTAATGGGGAAGCATTTTTAATAAGAAGTGAGTTTAATGGGAGCACAGTTCATTTAAACCCGCCTTAACAAATCTTGCTTTCCACAATACAAACAGCTGAGGAACACTAAAAGAATATTTAGAACAAATTATAATTTTTGGAAAAAAAATTTCAATTGTAAATGAAATAATATCTTTTACTGGGAACAATGAAAATGATGTTTTAGAAACTTCTTTGAAAGTAACAAATTGACAATAAAATACATAAATCTCCCATTTCTACGACCTTATTTTAACTAATTTTCACAATGAAAGAAGGCTTGATACAAAAAAATAATATTTTACATTTTTTAGAAAACAATGAAATTATATGCAGTGGATTAACATTGTCATGGTGATTTTAACAGTTCCAGAAACAAGTTAGCATTGAAAAGGTGTTTTCAGGTTTGAAATTTATTCTACAACAAGAGAAGTAATCTCAATAAAATCATAAGATTTATAAGATATTAATGAATTGTAGGTAATTTTCATATGTTAAATAAAAAAGCATATTTTTTTACATAATTATTACGAAGTCAAGTGCACCAAGTGAGTAGCAAGCGAAGAGCAATGAGGGTATATATAATCATGAACCACAATGTCAAATATAATTTAGATAATGGATAAAAATGCCAATGAAAAAATTATGCGCCAAATGCCAGTTATTAATATACACAAGGTTTAAAAAATTAGTTTCTTTTTTCCTAACTTATAAAAGATTACTTTTGTTTATCACAATTTTTAATAGAATAATTCATTCAGTATTGGTCAAGGATAAAATTAGTTTTTCTGCTGATAAATTTATTAGGTGGTATGGACAACCTACATAAAAAGGTATGTTAACATTTAAATAGGTATGTAGATATTAGATAGGTATGTAGTTTATTTTAAAATTTAACATTAGAACATCATTTTAAAACTTTTTAATAAAAATTATAAAAAAAGTTTTGAATTTGTTAACATTTAAAAAACTGACCCCTTTTCATTTCAGGAGGTTCATAATTTTTCCCCCCAAATTAAAAAATAGGTCATAAAATATTAATTTGTATTGATAAAAAATATTTAGAGTAAATCTACTACAGGATTTCTACGAGTTTTTCCTGAATAATGAAATCTATGACAATGAAACAGCAAAGGTAAATAAAAAATGAAGAACAAAACTAAACATCGTCTCTTCAAGAAATAACTCGGCTTCAGTTAAGAAAAATGTAACTCTAGGTAGTGCTAAAAATGCTATTGCATTATATGCTGCATTGAAACAAAGTGATGTATGCATTTGAATCAAGGTGATTTTTTAATTTGTTGAGGATTTCTTGGGTATAAAGCTCTACGGAAAAACCCTATGGGAAAAATATAAGCTTTCTTGTAGTTTGTAAAAGTATCTTTTACAAACTACAAGAAAACTTGTCACTTTCATAAAAAATTAAAAAGGATCAGTAAAAGTTTGCAAGCATGATTAATTTCATTTAAATTTTTATTTTATAATTATTCAAAATTTTATAAATATTTAAAATGCGATTGTTTTCGACTAAAATATTTGTAAAAACATCTATGTGCATCTTATTCTTCATTCAAAATAACAGTAGGAAAAATTAGTTAATATTACAGGATTTTAACTATCAATCTTATAAACAGCTTATATATAAGTTAAATTTGATTTGAAAACCTATTGAGAAATTTTTAAAAAATAATTTGTTATTAAAAATACAATTGTTGTATCAATTTATAACTTTCATTTTAAAGTAAGTTAGAAATATATTGTTAAGAATCATTAATGAATGCTCTGCAAATATTTATGAACACATTCATAACTTAAATTTTACATTATCATATAAATTAGACTTATTTATTGCATCCTTATTGCATATTAAAAACATTTTAATATCATTTCATTTACTATTCATTTGGATATAAAATAAAAAAAAAAATCTTGCCATAATAATAAACTAATTAAAAACCTATACTTGCATGAATGAAATAGCGATTCACAAGCAAATAAAAGCATTTTTGTATCTCTGAAAATCAATCAATGCAATCATTTAATATGTACCTTTATAGTTGAATCTGTCATTATAAAATAGCAATCTGAAGAATACTCTAGCCTTAAGATAAACTGAATCTATAATTTGATTTTCAGAAATGACATATTAGAAAGATTAAACCAGAAGAATTCAGCATTTTGAGATAAATTAATGAAAATTCATGCCTTTAAGAATATTATCACTGGTATCCTTTAATTCAGTAGTCCTCATTGTCCCTGATATTCTTCATAGGATCACAGGAAAATTAAAATTGATTTGGGGATCCTTGAATATCAGGAGTTTGCACAAAGTTTAATATTAAATTATGATCATCTTTTTTAAAATGGGAATTTAAATAAAATAAAAATAGCTGTATTTACATCCAGGTTAAAATATAAATGGGTGATTGAATACAGTATGTTACTTATGTATAGAGCATTATATAATAACCTTTTGTGAATAAACAGACAAAACTTATTTCCACTGATTTGCCACTTGTAGTAACAATGGTGTATATAACTTGCTTCAATATGTTGTCACTAAAATAAAATTCTTAGATATTGTTCAATTACTTTAATAAATTTAAGCTTCCAATTTCTAAGATGCTAATATAATAAAGAAATTAAGATAATCCCTCAAAACCAAAAATCCACTGAAACACACCTATGTTTTCATAGTTCTAAATAGTGCCAACTATTTAAGATAAGCATAGCATGGTGTGAGACAGATGGCTGATAAATGTTCATAAAGGAATGCTATGTTACTAAATGCACTAATCTGTCTATATTATAAATTATAAAAGAGCCATACTTCATAAATCTAATCAACAATTTAGTTTTGCTGTACGAAGTACACAAACAAATTGTCCTGATCTTAAAGTTTTAAATTGATATACAGGTAGCGTACTTCAGTAACATAAATATACATGAATAAAACTGATCCTTTTCAAAAAATATTATAACACTTTTCAATATAGTAATCCCTCAATGTTAAGTATGGGATAATTTATTGAAAACTTAAGTAATTGTAAGCTTTTACAATAAAGCTGTATTTTTAAAGTTAAGTGAAAATTATTTAAAAATTAGATTATCCTTATTTCAAATAATTAAAAAAGGCTTTACAGCAACATTCCATTGAAAAGTTAATAAACAATATACAGTTTGTGGTAAATAAAATATTTAATTTACAAATTTTGAGATAATATGAATGAGCCAAAGAAAAAATGCCAACAATAGTGTTAAATATTTGAAGTGCAACTTTATTTCATCAGGAGGAAATAGGATTTTACCTATCTAGAGCTTATTCTAACCACTATAAAGTTATACAAATTATGTTGCAAATCAACATTCAACATTATAAAAAAAATTTCACCGAGTATAAAGAATTGATGAAATGGATCAGCATATCAAGAATTCTTTTTGCATACTTAAAAACATCTGAATTTTAATACAACTTGAAAAGTCTGCTATCACCACACAAAACTTTACTTTTAACCTATATAAGATTTGTAAGAGAAATATTTTGCCAAGAATCGTCATTTGTTAAATGCTTTTAATCAATACAAAAAGTGAAATGTTATTTATTGAATTATGCATGGCTTATAGCAGTGTTTCTCAACCTTTTAGTATTCACGGCCCAATTTTCAATCATAATTTTCATCGCGCCCCCTCCCCACCGCATACAATAAAATATGTACAATAATAATGTATTTTGAGTATTTTAGCGCTAAACCTACACTACAACCTTAATTTTAAATTTTACAAATTACCAAGAATACCGAAATTTATTGACATTTTGCAACACCGATCCTCAGCATTGAAAAAACAAGAATCCTTTGCTTTTTTATTGCTCTTGCGTCCCGCCATGTCGGGCATTCTCACGGTTTCGCGAGGAGTTTCGATTTGTCTGGAATTTGTCTGGTCAGCAAAAAAATAAACCCAGAGAGTGCGCAGATGTGAACAAATGTTTTCTCATAGGGAGAAGGAGAAAGTTCTATGACGCCAATTTCAATTCCAGACAATCTCATTCGAGTCGATCCTTCTATCGCTATTGAATCTATTCTGAATGTGTATATTATATGTATATATATATATTATATATATATATATATATATCGTGTAATTACAATTCACCGTATTAAATATTCACGGCAGCAGACTTATGCAGAATCATGGATAAATTTCTAAGCGGGCGTAAGCGAGCATTAGACGATAGACAAGCATCAACAAGTACACAGATGAACGTGTTCCGAAAATAAAATCAAGAAAATATTCTCAAGAATACTTAAATTTTGGGTTCACTAGTACTGAAGTAAATGAAGAAGAAAGGCCCCTGTGTATCATTTGCTCAAAAATGTTGGCGGCAGACAGCATGAAACCTAATAAACTTAAATGACATTTGGAAACGCTTCATAGTGGGTACGTAAACAAACCCAGAGAATTCTTCGAATTAAAATTTAAATCGTATGAAAAGCAAAAATCATTGTTTAAAAAAACTTTGTCTGTGAATGAAAAAGCTTTAATTGCCTCTTACAAAGTTTCATATAAAATAGCCAGATGTAAAAAGCCTCACACCTTTGGTGAAGAGCTTATTTTGCCAGCCGCGATTGATATTGTAGAAATTACGTTTGGAGACAATTTTGCAAAACAAATGCAGTCTATACCTCTTTCAAATGATACTGTTGCCCGTCGAATTGCTGATATAGATGAAGATGTAGAGTGTCAGCTTTTGTTGAAGTTGACTTACAAATTATTTTCAATACAACTCGATGAGGCAACAGATAGTAATAAAGATGCTCATTTCATTGCCTATGTTAGATTTTGTGATGATTTGTCAGTAGGAGAATTACTTTTCTGCAAACCAATAGAACTCAAAACAACAGCACTCGCTTTATTTGCTATCTTAAATAATTTTATGAACGAGGCAAACATAGAATGGAAAAATTGCGTCGGAATATGCACGGATGGTGCTCATTCTATGTCAGGAAACTTCCAAAGTATTCAAGCACTTGTGAAACAAAAATCGCCACAGTGCGTCTGGACACATTGAATGATCCACAGAGAAGCTTTGGCTTCCAAAGAAATTAGTCCTGGTTTGAATATTGTGTTAACTACGGTTGTAACCGTAGTAAATTATATAAAAATGAGACCCCTGAAATCAAGAACCTTTTCCGCACTTTGTAAGGAAATGGGTGCAATACATTCAGTGTTACTATTTTATTGCTAGGCAAGATGGTTATCCCGAGGGAAATTTTTGCAACGTGTTTATGAATTAAGAGGAGAAATCGTCGTTTACCTAGAAGAGGAAAACTGACCGGAAGCTGAGAATTTTCGCGATAGTTTATTTGTGTTGAAATTGAGCTACATGGTCGACATATTCGAGAAATTAAATAACTTGAATCTTCAACTGCAAGGAGAAAATACATATATATTGGATACGAGTGATAAAGTTAATGCTTTTCGTAAGAAATTGGAATTGTGGAACAGAAATTTAAAGCAAGAAAACTTAACAATGTTTGCAAATTTGAATGATTGTATTAAAACTTACAAGGCTGAACAACAACATGTAAAAGTTGTTTTTGTAACCATTGAAAATCATTTAGCAATGCTAGCAAAGAATTTTAAAAAGTACTTTCTTGCTGACGATCAACTGATATCAATTTACAAGTGGGTGAGGGATCCATTTCAAAATACTCCCGAAGGACTCTCAATCGAAGAGGAAGAAACCTTCATAGTTTTCACTGCAAGCGGCGAAACCGAAACACAATTTAGTAATAAATCACTCTTTGAATTTTGGGCAGGAGTGGATGATGAGTTTCCTGCACTAAAAACAAGGGCATTTCGCATTCTACTACCATTTTCAACATCTTACCTTTGTGAAACTGGATTTTCTGCGGTGGTTTCTTTGAAGACAGGCCCAAGGAAGTCATTAATAATTATTAAATTTGTTTTTAATTTAGTAAGTTGTTTTAATTTAATAAGTTAATTATTAAATATGTCGAAATGTATTTTGTTTTGTATGTGTGTGTGTGTGTTCTTTCCTTTCAGTCACTTAATCAATTTTTTTAAATAACATTTTCTCTTGGATATACTCGCGGCCCCCCATTAATGTGCTCGCGCCCCCCCAGAGGGGCGTGCCCCACACGTTGAGAATCACTGGCTTATAGCATTAGAGTATTTAATAAAATCATAAGGGCCTTGGATAAGAGATTATTTGTTCAATTTTGTTTGAAAAGTGATGAAGACTATAATTATTGCTTGATAAAAAAGTATATTGGTTATCCAAAAGAGCTTGTTTAAATCGATTTTATGTGTTTCTTGATTTACCATAGGAATTCCTAGAAAGTAAAGACAATAATCTGGGACACAATTTAATTAACTCCAAAAATGACAACCGAATGGCCAATTTATTTGACTAATTTAAGAAAACTAATTTGAAACTGCACACACACACAAGTTGACCAATTAAATTTTGATCAAAACTAAAAATGTAATATCTGGATTTGTTGTAAAATTTTCCTATATAAACAAAACTTGGGAAGGGGAGAATGGCTGTTACAAAATTTTTTGGAATTGCAAAATAAGATTATTTGTTGCTTATTGTCAACACCTAATGGCTTGTCATGAAGGCATGAAGAAAGATTTGAAGATATTTTTCTTGCGCATATTTTTGACTGGATGTTGAATCATTTTGCTCATTGACAAACCTAGATCCCAAATCTAAATGGCTCCATACTAACACAGGAGTAGATTATTGAAACATCCATAAATGAGAAATTTAAATGTTTGAACAAAGTTGCCCCACAAATTCTGGTAACAAAGAGATCCCAATTTTATATCCTGCATTATAGATTTATTATACATAAGTGTTTGACTGTTTTCCTGCCTTCCCATTTGGTAGAACATGGATTCAGTGCAATTATGAACTCCATCACAAAGAAACAAAACTGACTGGAAATCAGAGATGTGAACATAAATATATTCATAATATTTTAAGTTCATCCAAATAACTTTTTTATTGTATCTTAAACCAAAAAATTATTTTAATAAATAACTCTTCATGATTTTTTTTAGTTTATAATTGTTTTATATTTATGTAGCCTTTTTATTAGGAGTCTGGGGGCAAATTTTGATAATAAATAGGTAATAAAAATAATGGGTCAAAAAAATTTGGGAAAATTTAAAACCATTTAATATCTACCATCCTAATATTTTTGAATAATGAGGTATTAAAAATGATTAAGTATGCTGTGATTTATATACTTAGTAATGTACCAAATACTTCAATTACTACCTAGTTTTTAAATTGCATCTCAAAATAAATTTTGGCCAATAAACTTTAATTTTGATGATGGCACATGAAAATTTTCATACTATCTTGCAGCAGATGCTTGGGCCCAGCTTGTCCTTTTTGGATCTTGCGCCAGAAAACCCAACCAACCAGCAGCAGATGCTTGTTTCACAAATAAGTCTACTAATTTAAAATTATTACAAATATTTGATATGAATAATAATTAAATATTAAAGACTGAATTATTCTATTCTTTTGAACTGAAATAAAAATATTTCTTTTTAAAACCTAATTCTTAGTTGTAGCTGCACAACTCCACGTTTAGCAGAGCTAAACCAAGTTCATGAAACTATGTACCATGAAGGAGCCCAAAACTAAAAGTGGGGTGTTAGTAAGGTACTATCTTGAGAAGCCCAGACAAGCAAGAATGTGTTCAGGGGAAGCTTCCTTCAAAAACACTTAGTGCAGTCTACAAATTGCTTAGATCCCCCAAAGAGCTTCATAGTTATAAGGTTCATAGAGAGAGTTCATAGTCAAAAAGTCAGTAGTCCAAAGAGGTTCATAGTCACTGAGAAAGCAAGTAAACTCGGTTAGATCTTGTCTACTGCATACAAGAGTCAGAGAACACCCTGAGCAACCATTCCTAAACCAGCTATGAACTGAAGAGACAAGGAGCTATATGGTTTAAATTGGTTCTTAACTCTCAAAAAAATTTCCAGGTAGGTAAAAGGTGCAAAATCACCAGCACCTGCCTTGGCCAAGTTATCAGCTATCTCACTATTCTCGAAGTCAATATGAAAGAAAATCCACGGAAGGTGGGTTTGATGGGACATGGGAAGGTATTGTTTTTTAAGTTTTTGATTATATTAGTTCCCACACTATCCCTCACTCTATGCCAGTTAGCCAAGTGTTGGATTGACCAAATTTAAAAAACTTTACTAATGCAATCTTTTTTTTTTTTTTTTTTTTTTTTTTTTTTGCAAGTTATTTATACAATAACACTTAAAAGCCTGATAATTTAAAATTATAAAATGGAGAACAAATTGCTTAGTAACAATTTATAAATGGTATGCTAATACTTGACAGTAAAAGAAATATTTAAAACTAAAATTATATTTTAGTAAATTATAAACTATAAAATGCAAAATATTTTTAAGAGAAAATTTCTCTTTTAAAAACAATTACAAATTATTCAGTTAAAATATCTAAAAAAGTTATTTTGTTTCATTAAAACTAAGTCATAATTTAAACAAAATCGGTCAAAACTTTGGAAACTAACCAGAAGTTATATACACAGGCATAATATACATACATAAATAAAAGACTAAAAATTTAAAAAACATACTTAACTTTTCTTTATTTTACTGGATATAAATTAATTTTAAGAATTTATATCCAACTTTTAATTTAGAAGCTTTTAGTATTATGTTAAAATTAAATACCCATATTGCTTTTTTCCCCACGAAAAAAAACTCACGAATGCAGAACAGAAAAGGTAACTTTCAAACCTTATCTAATGATGAAATCTGAAATAAACATACCAGCAGCATCTATTTGACCATTTTCAAATAAGTGGCTACTGGCTTCTAACAAAGCCTCTATACGAGACTGAGTTTCAGCATCTATACCTGATTCAGAGATGTCATCCCGAAGAAGAAACTTGGAAGAATCTAAACCAGGTTCTTCATCAATATCCCCTTGTTCTAAGATGAAAGATTCAACCTGTTAAAATAAGGAAGTTTAAATTTAGAAAATAGCCAAAGGACATAGTTCATGTAATTTAAGTTAAAAGCAAATGTTCTTAAAATAAATTGCCAGTTTTAAAATTTTAATCAAATTTTTACACACAACTAGATCATGTTAATAGGGTGTATGTTTTGCCACTTAAAGCATCTTTATTTATGAAACTGAACTGTTGATCTTATTAAAGAAAATACATTAGACAAGCCTTTAACATAGATTTCTTGAAGAATTGTTGAAAAGCACTTAACAATAAACAATCTAGTAAAGACTATTAACCCAATTCAATAGCTTTGACTAGTTCCATACTTTTGAAGACTATAGCAAACCTTTCACAGTATTTGTCTTTTCACTAGTGAAGGCATGGAATCATCTTCAGTTTCATACTTTATTTAGAATCTCAAAAAAATATATTTATATTTCATTATTGGTTACAATTTTAGAAATAATGATGTGGCTACCCTCTTTAACTAATTTAGGTTTCTAATATGCTTCTTCAAAACAAAGGCAAACTATTTTTTCACAAGTAATTTTTCATGAATGATTTGAAGCATAGTAATAGATTTAATAATAAATTCCTTTTATATCATTAGGTAAGTAAGGTAAAAATCATAAACATTTTCTAAATAGAAATACTTAATCTGGGATAACAACTGACAATGATTCCTTTAAATAACACAAGTTGAACTTATAATTCTAAAAGCTAATGCTAACTGCAAATCTTATGAATTTTTAATGTAATCCCTCTTTAAATTTATAAAAACTCAGAGCATGATACTATTTTCATGTGATATAATATAGATAAAATAAGAGGTGAATTCAAAAAAAAAATTGAAGTAAACGCCAGACTCTACTCTATTACTATTACCTATAATCAAAGCTTTGAGAATTCATAAAATTTATTCAATTGAAAATTAATTTTGGGTCTATAAAGGGAAACTTCAAAGGATGAAAAAAACAAAATATTTTAATTGCATTTCAGAGCTTTTCAATTAGACAAAAGAAATGGAAGGGGAATCTTCAGAACAACTATGTCCTAAAATCTGTTACACAAAATAAGAATTACTGGAATGTAAGTTTATTAGAAATACATTTTCACTTATAAAAAGAGAATTATAAATTAAAATAATTATTCTGTTTGCCCACCAAATTTTTACCCACGATTAAAATGAGAATGATTGAAACTAACATCAAGGTATAATCCCTTGTCAATTTATAATGAAGAGTAATGTTTTATTTAAAAATTTTGATTAACGAAAGCAATTAATTTAACTACAATTTACAATCATTTAAGCTCCTTGTAAAGTTGCCAATATCACATTGTAATCAATTTAACTCCTTAACTGGTTTGAATGTACGGTGTACATGCATGGATATTTCCTATTTTCTTATTTCGATTTTCCCATATTTTTAATGTATTGAAAGTGAGATTTTTGTATTAGAATATTTCAATAGATGGCTAGCTGATCCATGCCATTTAAAAGCATTCTAACCAGTTTTTTCTTTTGTTACCGAAAGTCGAAAATATTTTGCATTCTTGATTCTTGAAAGCTTTACTACTCAATTTTCTGGTTGGAAATTCAAAGCTCTTAAGTTATGAACGATACAATAGATGATGATCTTTTAGTGTAAGATGCTTCTAATGATTCGGATACAAATTCAGAACAGTATTGTGATGTTCTGGATAATTCTTTAGATGGTATGTGTAGTGAGCTCAGCTCCAATGAAGATTTATTTTTCTGATAGAAATCTTACTGAAATTGATGTGGAAAACCCACTTTTTGCATGTCCCAGGTTTAATTTTTGTTTAGTTTTTGAGATCTGTATAACAGTCTTCACTGTATAAACTCTGATTATAAAGACCCAACTTGTAGAGGCCTGTCTGTTACAAAGTTATAAAATAAAAAAATATAAAAAAATACTTAAATTCATTAATCATCAAAATTTTTCATTTTTCCTTTAATACTAAGTTAGGACTTTAATTATATGCATTAAAAAATGCTTTTTTGGGAACATTTCTGGAAAAAAAATTGACCAGTTAAGGGATGTTAATGATGTTTTGGAAAAAATAAACTACTTTTTTGTTTACATTATACAACACTAACAAGAGATGCATTGGAATAATGATGAACAATCCTTATACATCAATATTTAAAGATTTTGTAACTAAAGAGAATTTTTTATACATTCAAATTAAAGTTATATATTATCTCATTAAAGTTTCTTATAACTGATATACATGAAAAATCTTATTTTATAGAGAATAAGATTTTTAGTAAATATTTTCCAAATCATTCTTCCTCCAAAGCTAACTAAATTCAGCAGGTATTTTTTACTCTAGCTACTGACAACAAAAGCTAGTTGGCACAATCTGACGGTAAAACAAAATTGTTTCTAGTTAGCCATATTTTTGTGAATCATTTTTTATAAACAATTCACAGAAAAGTTCATTGCAAATTGGTAATGAAAAGGAATATCATCTTAGCTTTCCAATTATAATGCCAAAAATGTGACTTTAAAAGTTATATATAAATTTACAAAAATCAAATTTTTAATAACTTTATTAATTCATAAAATAAACCAAAGGAAAATTAAAAGTTCTTACACATTGAGAATCGTACTTTAATATTTTGTGCATTATATGGTATGGGTGACACTTTGAAAAATCACTCAGACTAAAAATTTCAGTTTAAAACTTTTTATACACTTTGATTAATTTGTAGTGTGTTTCTTTTAAAAAAAAATTGTAATTTTCTTGAGAAATAGTTTTTCTTATACAACTATTTTTAACATTGGACTCAAAATTTGAGTTTTTCTTACATTTTGCTATTCACAAAGAATTTATTAATATCTGAATAACAAAAGATCTTACTCTCTGTAATTTAGAGATTGCAGAAGGTAAGAACTAAAAAAATTCATAAATATTAATAAGCTCATTTTCATTTCACCATTTTAGATCTAAAGAGTAAATCAAACATATCAAGATGTAAGTTTTAATAAAGTATCCAATTATTTATTGATAAGCTGTTCAGATATTCGTATGATTTTATTTATGAACTATTCCTTTTTCTTAAATCTACATTATTTCATTATGCAAGCAGATGTACCAACATATCTGAATTTGTTACTACACTGCTTTACAGGATGTTCTTTAAATCTGATAAATCAAGTGACAATGGCAAAAATTAAAGGTGGAAAAGAAAAAACAAAATCATAACTTAAAAGACATAAAATATGATTTTCACTAGTTTATTAAATTGTGGTAAAACATGAAAAATTTATTCTTTTTGTATTGACCAAATAATATAAAAATATCATTGTTCCGATATTAAAGATCCTTTTTTAGCTCATACAACGAATTTTCTATATAAATTACTTGATTATTCTCATTTTGAACACTTTTTCTACAGAAAACTATCAATATATCATTTAATTTATGAAATCATTCACATAAAGAATAATTAAAAATAATTTTTCAATGGGAAAATAAATATTAAGCAATGAAAATTGTGAAATTCCTTTAATGAAGTGTAACCAATGTTTATAGTTCGACAAAAGCTTTGTTTCAGGAAATTCACAGGCATCACAAGACATTCTTAAAATTTTTAATTACTTTTTTAAAATTCCAAAAGAAAAAAGTTTTGTGGAAATTGTGAAATTAACAGCATTTTCATCTATTCAGAATTCCCTTTGGCTATCGAAAGTATACATATATTTTCAACACAATTAGATAATATCAAATGAGCAAATTATTTATCCATCCTTATCTAAATTCATCAATATTTAATGAAAATGACTTAATTTTAATCAGTTTGGATAATCTCATTCTTTTAACTACTTCACAAGTCGTTATGTACTTAGCACAAGTTTTTCAAATGCTTAATCGAGACAAAGCTAATATATCAATAGCTAATGTATGAATAAATCTAAAGTAAAAATACAGATATTTTCACCCAAAAACACAGTGACAACTGCTGTGATATACAACTTCCCTGCATAGTAAAAATTTAGCAATTAATGGATTTGCACCTTCAAAAATTGGTAAAATGTCTAGAGTATTTTGGCAAACATACTCGTGAATCTTGATTTCATTTCGCTTCACAGTTGTTTTAATTTATCTTTTTGAAAAAGAAAAATCCTTTTTCATACACAATTTTTTTTACACTTACTATGCACATACTCCTTCACATATCTTTATTCTTTACAAACTTTATTTAACAGCAATGTATAAAACAAGTTTATTTGCTTCAATGAATTCCAATACTGATATTTTAGAGTTTTTAATCAATAGCCAACATTGAAATAATATAAAATATTCTATTTTACACTCAACTTATAGAAGCACAATTTTCGAATCTTATCAATTCAAGAAAAGAGTTTTCAGATTTCCACAGGTGACATCACCCACACAACCAGTCTAATAAGACATGTACCAAGATTTGCAATGGAGAATGCAACATCATACTATCGCCTAAATTTAACTTATGGATCAATTAAATTTAGGATAAAATTGCCTAGAAGTCCTTTTAATTGAATTTTGACATTATTTATTGGGAATAAAATTTCATGCTTTAAGATTTTAAAAAATTGTTTAATTAAAATCTTATCAACGGAAGTTTTCAAATCTGTTTCCACATGAAAGAAAAGTAACATTAATACATACAAAGGAGTGTCATCTAATCGTAAATTCTTTTGAAAAATAACTGGTATTCATTGTCCATCTGGTATTTTATAAAGTCTTTGTCTTCTGAAGTGCAAAAATGTTAGGGATCTTTGCTTTAAAACATTACAATTTTGTGTTACATTTTCTGCTTAAATCTAAGCATTAAAGTTTGATATGTCGAACTAATATAAGGCAATGTAGATATTCTTACTTAATAATTTACTTTTTCAAATCTAACTTTGATAAAAACAAAAAGAGAAATTTCGCTTTAAGTTTTATACATGTAAAAATAACATAGTTATTAAATTAGATATTTTTTTAATTTTAAGAAAAATTTTACCCAGACATAACATAAAATTACCATTTTATACTATTATATCAAAACATTTTTGCATGATTTGAATCACAAATATTGACAAATAAAAAACAAAAGTAATAAAATTTAACAAAATTATTAAAATTACATGAAATTAATATAAAAATAAGAATTACTAAAAATGATAAAATCAAGATATTAACAAATTTAAGTAATTGATGTCAAAACTTTTACATACATCCTGTATTATTTCCAATATGAATTTGAAAATCAGAATAGCTTAGCAAGGCACATTGGCATTGATTATATCCAAGACTCCAGTAGAACAATTTATCTCAAATTTAATTTATATTCAAAAAAAATATACATATATATACATAACATTCATATGAATGAAATAAAGAAAATAATTAAGTTATGAATATTATTTTTATGATAAGAATTTATAGAAATGAGAGTGTTTTACCTATTTGCAACATATTCAAATGCAAATAATTGTATTAACAGAAAAAATTAAATGTTTATGTTAAAGAGAAATAAAATGGAAATGGGAGAAAAATACGAATACAATTACACATTCTTAATCCTTCGAGATCTAAAGAACATTAATAAACGCAACTTTTTATAAGTAATTTTTATACCTATCGATGAATGCATTACTTGATTGAAATTTCGTATTTACAATTAACAAGTCAAATGGGAAACTAATGACCAACGATAATATATCAATAAATAAGTACAATACAAATTATTAAGAAGTCTTCTATTAGAAAATAAATATTTGTCACATTTTTGTAGTTAAGAAAATTAAAGAACAAAGAAATTATAAATTTTAATAGACAAAAATAAAACCATTTTTCAAAGCTTTAAGCTTGTAACAAAATTTTTGGATGCTTGGATCCAGGCTTGAAAGAATTATTTAAAAACACCAACTGAAACAAAATATTCCGACTAAGCAATTGTTGTTTATAAAATTTAATACATTTTTAAAAGGATAAAAAATTAAGAAGCAAGTAAATCTATCTTAAGAAAAACCTCCTAGATTAATTTCCGGAACATTAATTTTCCAATAGCTTGGTTTGATTGTTCTTTAATTGAAATTCTGAAATTAATTACAAAAATAATAAATTAAAAAAAACAGCTGTTGAAAGTTTAAAACTGAAATTTGATTACAGAATTGTCATATATCTGAAAAATATTATCAATCTAACATTCTATATTTAGATGATGACTACCTTTTGATTAAAAAATATAAATTTTTTTAATAATCAACCAGCTCATCGCAACACTTATAATTTGTTACAAATGACTAAATAGATTATACAATAAAAGGTTAATCTGCGCTTTAGGTCCCCTACTTCGCCAACTTACTAATTTGAATCGTTTTCTCGCGCATGCTCAATAATTACTGGTTTGTTTTAGCCTTTTCATTGGTCGCTAATTAAATTTCTTTTTGAAATAGCGGTAGAATTTTCACCATGGCATCGGTGTTTTTGAAAATGCGCCAAGGAGGGGACCTAAAGCGCATTTTCACCCAATAAAAAAATTAAGATGAATATTTTATGGGAAATTAAACTGTATTAACTAGTAAAGAAACATTAAAAAAAATATTGATACTTAATAATAAACAGGTGTTTGATTTATTAGCGTACTTATAAAAATATTCAACATACAAATTGCACTTGTTTCATTCAGAAAAAAAAGGTAATCTACTCTGAAAAAAAAAATTTAAAAAGTCAGTTATTCAGTAACTTGTAGAACAGATAAAATTGCTGAAACCAATAAGTTATTAGAAAAAATTTGAAATTGTAGCATCCAATTTAATTTGATAAAAAAATAAGTTTTAAAAATATATTTAATAGATAATTTGAATTAATCTTGGTCTAGTAAAAATGTTTCCCCTCTGTTATACAGCTAATAAGTAGGATTATGTTTATCTTAAAAATGCTAATATTTCATTCAAATTTTATTACCTAAAACTTTAGAAAATAAACTAAATGATAAGCAGATTATTCTTTATTGATTAATTAAATTATTAAGGTTAATTAAATTTTTAGTCAGTGAATAAAATTTAAGGGAAAGTTTTGATTTGTTTTCACCCAGTGCATTTTTGATTTCACATTTTGGCAATTTTGATTTTAAATTCACGCAATTTAAAAACCATTCAACAATTTAATTATCTTTTCAAATATCAGTTTTAAAAGATGAATGTAACTACTTGGTATAAATTAGTTGAAATTCTTTAAATATGTATAAATGTTGAAATACACATACATAAAACATAATTAAAATATTTGTATCTTTGAGCACCAAAAGTAATTGCCAGTCAATTATAACAAATAAACTATGTATTTTACATTTACCTTCAAAAAATTTTAAAGTAATAAAGTTAAATGTCTTGACTAATCACTGAATATAATTTTCATATTTTATGTCATAACTGAAGCCAATTAAATTATTAAAAATAAAAGCTTTGATTTGTACTTTTCAATTCCTACATTTCTTTTTTATAATTAACTGATTATTTGCTTGAATTCTTATAAAAAATAAGCTTTTTTCAACCGGAATTAAATGTGCTAGTTAAGAGAATACGATAAGTACATAAATCAATCATCTGCTTAAAGTAAAAAGATAAATATTTATAATATTTAATTCTCCATCTTGGATATATAATCACAACTTAACTAATAAATTTTAAATTTTTTTTGCTAAAACGAAGTCGAAGCATTTTATTCATATCAATAGCGTTAAAATTGAAATTCAGTGTAAGAACAATGTACATTTGCATAAAATGATCACAATTAAATGCTGAGGTCAACATTACAATGAGGGGATGTACTCGTTTACGTCATGGTATTTTCCTATCCATATATTACTAGTATAATGAATAACTGATATATTAGACTCTAAATATTACTATGTAATACAAAATCAATGAAAAACATGTGTTATGAACAGGGGGAACCTTTGATCCAGAAGTGTGAAGACTGTAAACACAGCTTAAGCCTACATACATAATACGTAATAAAATTAACAAAACAAACGAAAACTTTATATTATAACTCTTACATCGGAAACATCCTCCTCTTCACTTTCAGAAACTTCAGCCATAAAATGGGTTTCAAGAGATTCGTTGCTTGGTCCCCTTTTTAAGCACAGATTACTACTTAGAGGTGACGAAGACCTAGAGTGGTCTTTAATAGAGTCATTTATATCACTATCTCTAAGACTATCACATTTAGAAGTGTGGACTACATTCTGCATCTTTCTTCAATATTTGAATACATGTAACACTAGTATTTGAGAAATAAAAACGTCAATGTAACAGAAAATAAAAGTATAGGTCGCTATGAAGTGTATTAATACTTATAACCAACACATCGCCGCCATAACAGCAATATCTCACTACTGTCCCGGATGCGTAAATGCGGTCCTGTTCTGGCGATGAAGAATTTATCAACTTGTGATTATCGAATTAAAACCAGGAAAAAATATTAAACTTCTTTCGTTAAAATATGCGAACAGTCTGAGAAAAAGGAACAATACATTTGTAGTTCTAAGACAGTTTAAAAAAACAGAAAAACTATTCAGAAAGATTTTTCAGAATTATGCTCTATTCAGAAAGGTTTTTCAGAACAATCTTCATGAGCCGAACAGATTATATCATCTTCTACTCATGAAAAGTATTCGCCCATTTTATTCTAGCAACATCCCCAAATTCAAGGAAACAAATATTCTTTCTTTAAGTTCCAGATAGTTACAGAATTAAAATTTAATTGAAGCCATAAACCATCCCTTTAATTAAAAATCCTCATGGTAAATCTGTCCAGGAGCTCATATTAATTTGATCAATATTGATATATTATAAGTCATACCGAAAATGAAATTTTAATAATAAAAATTTGATATATTGTAATTATTTTACCGTTCTCGAGAATAGTTTTTTAAAGAATCCAGTTTCCTGATAATGGCAAACCTAAACTAAAATCATATAACATAAAATGATTTTACTAACAGGAGAAATTTACATAACTACATTTTTGAAAATATATGATACTTAATTGTTTAAATTTTCGATTTTATTATAAAATTATTTAAAAACCCAGTTTATCTTTTAACGAAAATAATTACATAATATTAATTTTTGTAGTTACCAACAAATTACGAACACTGTAATTATAAAAACAAATATTGTATAAATTTGTAAATTATAACAAAATAAGCAAATTAATCGTAAACGCTATACATTTCGCTAAAATAAGTATAAAAAAGTAATAAATAATGTAACATTTGAAAATAATACATGATCATATCCTTATTTAAAGAAATCACAGCCAGTAAATATCCCAAACTTTTCTTGGTCCTATAAAAAGTCGATTTTCTCTCTCTTTTAAAGAAACGTATTTGTTATTTATTTTCTGTTATAGTATGCCATTCTGATTGATAAAGAAACCCTGGGTAGACATTCAGATCACAGGATAAGTTTGTTGTTTAGTTCTTTTGTTTAGCTACCTCTCTGGTGATAATTCTCAAAACTAGTAACAGGGACTATCCAAAACAGTATTATTTTCTAGATCTGCTTGTCCATCAAACAAATAAAATTTGCGAGTTCATTGGTTTTGGCATGATATATTCTGAAAATAGATTTACAAACTTACAGATGTCTTTGTAATTATGATTGAAGTTTTTCCTCTTGAATAATAAAAACTTTTTCTGATCTATTTTCTTTCATAGTCTTTCTTTTTTCTTTATAGTAAGGAGCTAGTTTCTTATAACTCATTATAAAACGAACTTAACTGTGAGAGTTCTTAAAAGTATATGCAATTATTTAGCGTCTACAAGCACATTATTTTTTCTTTTGAAAGATAATTAGTAGACGCTAAATTATCTTTCAAAAGAAAAAATAACATAAACAGATAAAAATTACGTCTCTTTCAAAAAACTATTTTCTTCATAGAGTTTCCTTCATTTTTAAAATTAGTCATAAAAGATCATTATTTTTTACAAATGTTTGTATTTTTTCATAGCAATATTTTGATCTATTGATCTTTTTTCATTTTGTTTCGTTTTACTTTAAATTTATACAATTCAAAAACTTTTTTAAAATTTCTCTTCAACTTATAAACTATTGAGAATAAAAAAAATACGTTAATGTTTGTGCTTACAGTGGTTGTGAAGCGGAAGCTCAAATTTTGCCTTTTTTTATCTATTTAAAAAATTAATTATTCTAACGACATAAAGAAAAATTCATTGAAAAAATAAAGGATATTTTATTTTCCAAAAAAAAAATGACTTCTTTAATAAATATGAAAAAAAGATAATTATATTCGAGTGAATAATGACTTTGTTTTAGATAGAAAATATAGAGTATTTGATATTTTGTTCAAGAAATATGAAAAATGAGAAGCAAATTCATCTTGAGAAATAGTTGTTTATTGCTTAAAAATTAGACATAAATTGATAATTACTCAGCTTGAAATGATTCTACCTTTTTCTAACGAATTTCTTAGAAATTACCATCTTGGCAAATAAAGTAAAGTGGTATAGTTGAACGAGCTAAAATGTTTAACAGTTTTGATTTTTTTCCATTATAGAACAGTTGCAAACGAGAGCGAATTCACTGGAAACTGAAAGAGTGATGTCATAAAACATCACGTTCCGAAAACGAGGCGTTCCGAGAGACACTTTTTTGTATTAAAGTAAGTTAGAAATATCTGGCAAGGCATCAGCGAAAAAGCAAATTACTTTCTTTTTTTATCTCTCTCTTCTATGGAAATAATGTTTGCGATTAGCTTTATCAAATATTTTTATGATGAAGATTCATAATAAATCTCTACAGAGGTTTTTAAAATAATTTTTGAGATATTAAATATTTCCTTTTATTAAAAAGACTATCGAGGGTAATGAAAAGGCTGATGAACTTGCCAAACAAGGATCATCTCTTATTCCCATTGGTGCAGAACCCTTCTGTGGGATCAATTTGAAGATCACAAAAACCACTGTTCTTAGATGGGAAAAACAGAGGATGTTCGAAACTTGGCTCAACACTCCCGGTCAAATTCACGCTAAAAGTATGATCTGCGGATCATCAGCGAGGATTGTCTCTGAAATTCTAAGATCTCTAGGCAGAAAATACGTTTAATCGTAGGCTTCTTAACTGGGAACTACCATTTCAGAAAACACCTCCATAAAATGGGACTGTTTCAGCAAGACCCTATCTGCAGGAAATGTCATATGCAAGAGGAAACGGCCGAGCATATCATTTATGAATGCGAGGTCCTTGCCCTCTCTAGATTAACTTCTTTAGGCATTATCCATACTAAAGAATTACACCTAAACTCTGTTAAAAGGTTATCGGAACTAGGAAACATTGGGTTTGGAGTTTGCGGTACAAAATGCTGATTAAAGCAGAGATACCCAATGACATATAAACCCAAATCTAAGAAGAAGATTAAAAAGACTAAATTATTTATTAATAATAAAATAAATTAATTAATTATATTTTATTAAAATTAATCTTTTTATTGAATTTTAGAAAGTTTATGAAATTATGCAGATCAAAGGTATCTGTGGGACTTAAAAGATACAAATCATATTGACAAATGAAAAATGCTTTATTCATTGAAATAAAGTCATATTCCTTGCGAAACATTTGAGAAATCTGTGACAACTTATAACTTGTATCAATACTAAAAATGGATTTTTTTATTTTATTTATTTTTTTATATATATTTTTTAATGTAGATTTTTAAAAATTCAAGCATGTATTATTATATTTAATAAAAAAATTATATGAAAATATAATATTACTTTTTGAATTTTGTTGATAATCTGCTTGCATTTTATTTTAAGACTTATAAATATTATAAAAAATTATCGCAAATATTTATTTTTAAAATATATTATATTCAAAGCAAAGATGTAATTAAATGATTTAGACTAAATTTAGTATATGAAATGTTAATGAAATATGCATTAGTTTTGTTGGATAATGATAGCTTTCAATATTCTCTAAAAATTATCAAATTTTAAAAACGTGACAAGATATTACACATCGTGAGATTCTATATAAATAAACCAATAAAAATTACAAACATTAATAAGTCAAATGTTTTGTTAAGTTAGCAGCAAAAATTTCTCAAAATTGATATTGCTCATCAATCAAAATGTAAACAAGAATTCAATATGACGTAAAGAAAGTATCATTGATTTAACATCATAATGACATTACATTACTACGTCATAGTTTTGTCACGTTGAATTCTGTTAGAATTCGCTGGTCTAAAGGTTATGCCGGCGAAATCATGCTCTCGTTTGCTACTGGCTATATTCATCATAGGGTTAACCGATTTCTGAACAGCAAAGAAAAAAAACTTGGGGAAACATAATTCAATTTTATTTACAACTTCTGTTTAAATTTAACTCCGCTTAAAGCTTTCCAGGAAAGTCTTTCTTAAACCCCTATTACATTAGAGTTGCCGATATTTCAGTTTGGGCAACTCCCATAGACTTAACATTACGTGACGTCACAGCTCGATTTTGGGCAACTCGGACATGTCGTCCAATGATATTTCAGATTTTTTTTACAGCTGCGCATTTGAAATTTTATCATTGCCAATTTTTCGCCAAATTTTATGCCAAATGAAAGTTATTAGCGTTATGAATTGCCGAAAATGAGCAATTTTTTTGTGCATGCAGCAACTCGAGCAATTCGTATCGCCAATAGATGATTAACGGAACTGGTGTTGTCTTTTACTTTCACCAAGGGGAAATAATAAGATGCCAAGAAGTAAAATGTTTTCATTATTGTTAATGAGTGCATGTGATAAATATATATACTTGAAAATGGCAAATATCTGTGTTGAATGGACAAAAGAAATGCAAATTGATTTTATCGAAATGATAAGAGTAAAGCCTCATATATAGGATATTTCAGATTCCCAATATAAATTAACTAAATTAAAACAAAGGACGTATGATGAAATAGCGTCCGAATTAAAGTTAAAATATCATCGTTATAAAGATGTGTTTACACAGGATAAGAATTTTCACCTGTGTTGTTTGAGTGATCTCTTTATTTTATCAAAACTATAAATAAATATTATGTTTTCAAAATACCAGTTTTGTTTTAGGTCTTGATAATATTATTTATTTTAGGCAATTAACACAAAAGTTTTAAGAAATTTTTTAACCAGATATTTTTCCTTTTCACGTCGACAAAGATTAGCTCTTATCATTCTAAACGTGAAGTTTCAAACGCTAAAATTGAGTGAAACAATATCAAGATGGCTTAATGTAAGCAAATTTTGGCTACAAATTAAATTCCAAAATAAGAATTCATCATGAAATCTGAACACCTACAGAGTAAAATATGGCAACCTAAAAAATGTTAGCCAGAAAAGCTATCTGTCAATAAATCTAGTAAAACAGCTATTTACTTATAACAAACCTAATAGAAATCTCAAACATTCATTGGACGATGAGCTCGAGTTGTCAAAAATCGAGCTGTGTCGTCACGTAATGTTAAGTCTATGTGAGTTGCTCAAAATGAAATATCGGCAACTCTAATGTAATAGGGCCTTTAGTGTCTATACAGATTGTACGGTAAGAAAAAAAGTCTGTGAGCAACTACCTATCCTAGATATTGATAAAGATAGATATAGTTAAGGACATATATTGATCACATGACTAACATATATTATAAAGGTTTTCCAAATTAAAAACTTTAAAGAAGAAATCTTATTGCAATCTTATGGAAAAGAAAAAATTATCAGAATCCTCAATTTATTGATTTATAATCTCATTTCGCAGCCAAGATTATAATTGAAATGCATAATATATTTCAGACATTGAATTTTTGTCACATTTTTATAGTTTTAAGATTAATAAATGGCACTGAAATGCATAAATTTCGGACTCTAATATAAGTTATTACATAGTTAGAGCTCTTGTATTTAACGTTATTAATGTAAAATTAATTCCAAGGGATCATTGGTTCCCAGAAAATTCACAAAAAGAAAGAAAAGAGAGAAAATTTCTACTGATATAAATAAAATCAGGAATTAATACGAGTATTATCAAATTGTCAAAGATGAAGAATTGTATGAATTGATGCAATTTTGATGGAATAGGATAAAAATAATACTCAAATAAATCTTCTTTCATTACTTAAAATTGCATCTAGTTCTAATAATTCTGATTTAGACATTAAGGATGATAACTGTAAGCATATAATTCCCTATTAACTTCCATTCCCTTACCAGTGTTTGATGGAACGGAGCTATTTAATAGCTCTAAAGCTGAAGTTGAAAATTTAATTAATTGGTAACCATATTTATCTTATTTTCAAAAAATTTTCCAATAAATCAGAATCAATTTTATAAATCTCCTTCCTATAAATTCGATTTATAATTTATTTAGATTTACATAAATTAGTAATCCTGAGTATCTGCTTAAAATAAAATGAATTTATTGTTGAATAACTTATATATAAAAATGTGATTTCTAAGATGATGAAAGCATCTTGGAAAATTTTGTGTGTCGCCTAATTTTTAAAGTGTGTCACCAAATTTTAGAAATGTATATAGTAAAGATTATAATGCCTTTTTATTACGAATACAGTTTGTATAAATGAAGAAAAGTACACTGTAAAAGTTGTTTTTACAGTTAAGTTCCATATTTTTTATAGTTAAAAACTGCTTTTATCTTCAATAACTGTGACTTTTCATAAAGTGAAATATTTGCCCCACATGAAGAAACTTCAATTGTTCCCAGAGTACAATTATTGCAATTTTCTACGTCTAATTTGTATGAATTCGGATTTTCAGTAATAACCAACATAAAGGGGGGAAAAAAGATGGAGAATGTTAAATGTAGAAAACGGTTTGAGAGTAGCATTGTCTTTTGTACAGCCAAATATGAATGAAATTATCAAAAAGCATCAAGCTCAAATTTCTTATTTAAAATACGCTTATTATTACATTGTAATTAATACCCCAATAAAAGTATTGTTTTTGCAGTATTTATTATATTATTTTACATTCAAAACTATTAGCATAAACTATTTCACACAGATATTATAGGTAAGTAAACAATTTCTAAACTTAACTTTTTTCTTGCGTGCCACCAAATTTTGAAATCGTTAAAAGTGTACCCTGACAAAAAAAAAAAAGGTTGAGAATCATCATGCTGTAATACATGTCTCTATAGGAATCACGTTCTTCTAATTTTTAATTCGTGAGGATTTAATATAAAAACTGGGTGATGATTAACTTTTTTTCTTTTCTTACCAAGTTATTTGATTAAAATGCCTGTATAGTTATCCGCATTTATTTTCTTCAAGAGGAAGACTACAAAAATAGGAGTTTATATCATCAGGAATCAAATATCACATTTGATTTTTACTGGTATTATGGCAATTATAATGTACTATTGTAAACTCGTTTTGTTTTGATACGATTGTGATGAATAGCTTCGGCATTCATTACTAAAATTGAATTCCAATTAAAATCGAATATTATTATTAATGTTACTAACAGTAAATTGTTTGCATAGTGATTCATCAATAGTATCTACTCTGTCTTTGTCTCTTTATGCAATAGCGTTCATTATCTGAATGAAAGGGGATAATATCAAAACCTTCTATAAAAAAAAGATAACAAGGCCGTGACAGTAAATAATCATCATCATCATCCGAAGGAACGAAGTGCGCAAGCGCTGTTAAACTGCGCGTCGGATCTTATTAAATATTTAACGAAATAACAAACGCAACTGAATGAAGATTTTATATTAAAATAAATCAAATTCGTTAAATATTTTTTATTTGATATTAAAAGTAATTTTCTCTTGAAATAAGGAGATTGTAATAAAATGATGTCGTCATAATATCGACCTATAAAACTTAATTACTAAAACTTAATAATTTCAAAAAACTAAGAAAGTTTATTTAAATTTTTTAATTACCGTCTTTTCTTTGATGGTATTCATTAACAATTTTTAAATTAAAATGACATTTATTAATTTATATAAAAAAAAACATATGGAGAAATAAAAATATGCACTAATTAATGCCAGAATTGATAAGAAAAGAATTTCATTTGAACAAATGATTAAGGATGCACATGTGTTCGAAAGAAAATTCTCATCTCAATTCTGTGGAAAAAGTACTATAAATTTTTATTAAAAGTGATTATAATTTTACAATTATAATCACTATGACAAAAGGGGGAAAAAACCTTGAATCAAATAATTTAAACTTTAAAAACAATTAAAAAAATTCTTCAAAAAGAAATAATTTAGTATTTTTTTTATTATAGATTTTTATTTAGATCAAGATATGACCAAACCATCAAGTTTATTTACAGGTATAATAATGCAATAATATAAAGATCACACATTTTTTCATTTGATTATAAAATAACTACAAAGCATAATACATAAAAACTTCAATTACAATGAAAATATTTAGTTCAATAAATTGTTTGAAAATTATATAGCTTAGATACAATTAAAATTATTAGAATTATATGGTAAGAAATTATTTCCTGTAAGTCACTTCAAACTCAAATCCAATAAGACAACATAAAAAACAAACAAGCGGAAAAGATATTAAAACAATATAAACATTCTTTTTAATAATAAACTCTAATAACAGTTTAAAATACTTAAACACTCACAGACATGTCTTTTTTACTAGGTGTAATATTTTAAAAGTTATACTAATATAAGAAACTGCCATATATTTTAAATTTAACATATAATAAATTTTTTACTCTTACTTTTTTTCAGCTTCTAAAATTTCCTGCAATAATATATAATTCGAACCAGACATTTGTCGATACTGACCAAATCTAGCTTCAAGATTATTAATTTTAAATTTGCCGCATAGTATATAATTTAAATTTAATTCAATTAATAGATACATAATAATTGATATCATACATGAAGAAATATGACAAAGAGCAAAAAATGTCTCTCGAGATAAATCTCCATGATTATTTTTTTGTTTCATATTTTCCTAAGCTTTTACCTATGACACAAAATTCTGTAAAAATTCAACACTGCTTTGATTATATAAAGTTATATTTCACAGAAATTCCAACGTAAATGCTTTGCTTACCTTTATTAGGGCTTTTTACATTCATCGTTTCCTAAAAGATTATTTTTTCAATTAAACTGGCTGTTTGCTTACATAGTTTTATATTCGTATTGTATTTTCTTCAGATAATAATTTTAAGGCAGCAATACTTGATCGATCAAAATTTTTTAATGGTAATGTAACATTTTGTTTATCAAAACTGTTTGGATTTAATGCTTTTATATTTAACTTAGGAGCCACTTGTAAAATAAATTCATTTCTTTGACATGAATGTTTTTCAACAAAGAAAATGATGCAGAAGCAAAATCAACCTTTTTGTTTGCTGTTGTTTCTGTTTCGAAACCAAATATTCCAGTTGAAGCAGGAAAAAAAAATCTTTGATCAGATTCTTTCTGATTTACCCAATTGTTTCTAATTGATTTAATGAGATGTACTGAATAAAATAATAAAAATAGCTTTTTAGAAGAATTAAAAGGATTTGGAATACAAACTTTGATTTCATTACTGCAACATAACTGAGCAAACATGTTTCTATTTACACGATTATTATCTGAAATTACACTTAAAACAGTAAATCCAATTTCACTCTTGTTTTTATTTATTTTTTTTTTATTTATTTATTTTTTTTTTTTTATTTAAATTTCGAGAACTTATGAGGTTGCTTATCAGGTGCTGTTAATTTATACACAGGTATTAAAGCTTCCATTTCTTTGGCATTAGTAAAAAGTTGTGATATCATATATGCTTGCTCTGAAGTAGCAAGGGCTTTTCTATTATTAAATCCACATAATGTTTGGTTTTCTAAAGATATATGAGTTTTTATATATATTTCATCAATAAATAAATTTACAATTCTTTCTTTTCCTGATAAACTATTACGCTTACCTTGCAAAAAAACTAAAATTTTCATGTGTTATTCCTGATTTCACTTTTAAGTTAACAGAAAGTCTTTTAAGATGTCGTAAACTTGGTAAGCGAATAATGTTACTAGAGTACAAATAATTATAAGCTGTGATTGATTACATGTAAATAAAATATGCAAAAACTAGTAAATCAGTTGAATATCGTAAATCACGTAGAGGTTTATTCAAATAAGACATTTGCTCCAACAAAAACTTAGCTGAATCAATTTTTTCAGGCATAAAATCATTTTCAACAAATGACTTCCGCATTCAATTGATTCAGTTAATTTTGTTTTTATAAGGCACATTGAGCAGTTTTAATAAATATAATTCAACACATTTTCAAGTTGAATCCAGTACTTTGAATTATGTGATATTTTTAAAACTTCAAAAATATTTCATTATCATATATATACCGGATCATTAATTGAAGACGTAATAGTTTAAAATTTTCAAATCATCAATTTTTAAGCTTTTACTTATTTTTAAATTCGGTTCACATGAGATAAAAATGAAATTTATACATTTTTCTCTCACAACTATGTAATAAAACATTATTTCCTAAAGTAAAATTAAATGAGCAACACTCTTTGTCTTCTAAGCTTTTGATAATGGAATTCAGAGATGTTATTTTATCCTTTTCAATCTATTTATTTAGTTCTTCATCAGTAAATTTTTTTTTAATGCATTACAGTTATCAGAAAACTCAGAACTTCGAGAAGATTTTTTATATAATCTCATGAATACAATGTAAAACAGAATTCTAAACATGAATTCCTTAAAAAAATTCTTTGTATTTTTTAAAAAAATCTTTTTTTCTGTAATGGAATCAAATAATCAAGAATCAGAAAAAATAATTAAAATAGATATCTTTACTAGATTAAAAAGCTTTGCATATTAATTCTTTAGTATTAATATGCTTTAGTATAGTCTCTAAATAAAATAATAAATCTAATTTTTTCTATTTTTAAGTACTTTTTCTATTTTACCGATTTATTGAAATTTGATAGAAATTACACATATCAAGCTTTCAGAAAGCTGTTCTAATTTATGATTATTTTATATTTTTAAAATTCTAAAATTAATCAACCATAATATTAGTAGCAATGCTATCGTCAAAAACTTGAGAAGGAAATATTAATTAATGTCTTTAGAATTCTATATTATAGTATATATTATATTATATAATTCCCATCTCATATATCAGTAATATTTTCAATATTTAAATAAAAAGAATATAGCAATCTTTCCAGAAAAATGTAGATTAAAATTATGAAAAATAGAACATTCGGACTAGATTCATATTAAATGTAACAGAAATCATGTTCTAAGCGATAGGTATTATGCATAAAATACTTAAAAATTAAACTGTCTTAGCTTTTAGTTTCTCGGAACCCTTGTTCTAGCTACCTAAGATCAATTTTCTTAGATAGCTAGAACTTATTATCAGAATTTGAATTCACTATGTATTCATCCTATTTTCCGGCGATATTTCTTTTATTCGTTTTTTTAAACTTAGGTATGAAAATTGTATAAAATTTTGTAACCAGGGCCTATGATATTACTAGTGTCTCGAGATAGAGTCCTCAAAGCTCGGCTCCAGATGGGAATTCTAACGCATGCGCGTTGAGTAACAAATTTTGGCTGAGATTCAGTGGGTTGGCGACTTGAATAATGCGATAAATTTATCTGGCTAGCAAGTGTATTTTGTTTACATATCCGTTATCCTTTCAAAAAGAGTAACGACTTTGTATTGCTATATTTTTAAAAAGCTTTCAGAAAGTATTCGTTAATTAATTCATTTTGCTAAGGAAAGAATTTTATGTTTTGATATATTTTATTTAGCATGATATTTTGATTTATTGGAAAGAAGATAACTAATTGGAGTTATTATTTGTTTACAAAAATATTTTCTCCGAATTTAGTTAATTTATTTTTATCAATGTTCAAGTTCTCTGGATTCTATTTTTTTCTTATTCAGCTAATATTTTGTTTGTATATTTCTTAGAAGTAAAACATAAATGTGAAAATAATCTCGTGGAAGGAATACATTATGAAAATAACTTAAGTTAAGAATAACTTGCCAATCAGAAATATAACAGTTATATACACTTATAATATTAGTAAAATCATCTATATTTAAATAAAGGATTTATAATCTTTCCTTTTAACTCAAATAACAACAGTATCTTAATTTAAGAAAACTCCTTTGAAAATATTAATAGTACAATGAGAAAAAAATATAGAAATGAAATCTATTATGAAATGAATATCTTGTCAAAATCCAATTCTGACACTTTATAAGAATATTGTAATGAAGTTAAATATATGCTTTAAATTTATTTCTACCATTTAAATAAAGTAATGAGTTAGTAATTTTTTTCTTTTTATTAATTAAAAAAATCATGCTTTTATCAAAATGATAGAGTCCCGAAACTCGGCTCCATAGTTAAGCAAACAGGGTTGCTAAAACTAAATGTTCGCATTGTATACCGCCAAATTATTACCACCACTTTCTTCAAGTGCGCATGCGTTAGAATTTCCATCTGGAGCCCGGCTATGGACTCTACCTCGAGACACTAGTATGATATTTTTTCCTATATTTATTTTTTACTTTAATTGTTTTTAATCATGTCAGAGAGCATAGTTATATTGTTTTATAAAAAATTCAGAAATTAAAAGTTATGATAATCTCCTTTGTAGGTTAAAATGCTGAATAATACTCTAATTAGAGACCTTCTATTGTGTAGATACAGTATTAGAAAATGCGAAGTCACGGAAAATAATTGGGTCTATAATGTTACACTGTATCTTCCTGTAATAAAGTAACTTAATAATTAACAATATAAGTTTTCAATTATTAAATATTTTAAAGCAGAAATAAATAATAGCTACATAAATGAGACATTTTTATTCTACTTTTTCACCGAATTTTTGTCCAGAGTTGAATTCAGAACGGTGAACGTAAAACTCACAATCATTTTTGTTTAAAATCCATGTTCAGATTTGTATGGGGTAATCCAGTTTAAATTATCACTTTTTAAATAAGAATTTTAAGTTTAATGTATGTAAATTTAAATCTTAACACTTTTCTTTATCAGAGAAAATGTCATTTGTTCTTAGTAAAATTTGATATTGTTATTAAAAATACAATTTTACGTTATAATTTAAATGTATAAATTTCAAGAAACATGTATAAAATACAAGCTTATATACCATTTTTATTTCCTAATTTTCAAAAGATTTTGTAATATTTTTGAAAAGACTTATGAAAAAATTATCAATCTTTGAAATTGCTTTATTTGTATCAGATAAATCCATTTTAGGTAACACATTTGACAGTATACGTAAGCAAATAAGGAGTTCAGGTTCAAGGAATCAACTCACCACATAATAAGTGTTTAAATTAAATATATGATCAAAAATGTTTTCTATGACGAAAATATTTCATTTTGCTTTTTAATGAAAAGTTATTTTAGATATTTACTTTATCCAATTATTTTTATATTGTTTTTAATTAAGCATAAAGAAGAGAACTTCGCTTGGGAAACAAGGTCGAAATTATATCAATGAACAACCTACGTGATTATCGTTGGCGATAGTTTGCAATTTATCTGCAAAAGCTTGGAAGATAATCAAAGATGAATTGACGCCATAACTAATCAAAAATAAATAAGGTGTATGATAATTTGGAGCTTCACCTTATAAAATTAAAAAATCTAGCATGGATCTAATTAAGGGTAAATTATTTTGTTTCCCGTATAAAATTTCTTTTAGCGAAAATAATTAGCTATATCATATTCTTTTATTTATTAAATTTAAGTTTTTTTTTTATATTAGTGGAAATTAATAAAATAAGATTCCATAAACATCTGTGATCAACAAAGATTTATAAATTTAACAAATAAATATAAAAAAATATTTTTATTTTAAAAAAAAAAAAAAAAAAAAAATCAGAAACTACCTTAGTTAAAGTTTATATAGAAAACTTTTCTAAAAGAATAATTTTTATTGAATTAATAAACTTCCATATGAAAACAGAAAAAAAATTCCTAAAATATAGATTATTAATTAATTGGTCTTCCGTTTGTAAGAAATTTTTTTATCGTTCCAAAATAATAAAAAAAAAGACAGCATTGTATTCAACAAAATATTCTAAACTCTTTTTTTGCTGATCGTTTTACCCCTCTCATTAACTAATCTCATTACTTTAAGATTCTGAAAATAGACAATTACAATTATAATTACAAGTCATTTTGTTTCCCATAAATTTTCCATTGTTTTGACGTCACCTTATCGTCTCGCTTTTCGCTGACGACAATCACCGACGATGCGCTCTCGACAAAAATCGCACAATTTCCAGCGAAATGTATTCGAGTGCGCATTAAGCGTCTGCAAACGGCATGATAAACCAAATTTGCACGAGGGTTTTCGTTTATATGTTAGAAGTGTGGAAAGAAAGGAGATAGCCAGAGTGAAATAAGATCATTATTCTTTAACACTTGCTTTATTTTTTAAATGTTTATTAAGTTTGCTTATTTTTTTAACTGATTAATTTAATGTTCATATTAACTTTAAAATAACTCTTAAATTTAGTTAGAATAATTATTTTTTACTTTTTCTTAAATGATAATCATAAGTTTGCTTATATATATTTGAAATTGCTTAATTTAATGTTTGTTTTGATTTTAAAAATTATGTAAAAATTAGAATAATAATTTTCCAATTTTTATAATGATTTTATTTTTTCTCTTGCATGAATAAAAAAAGGTCGTCTTTATACATTTAATAATCAGTTTCCTTACATATATAATAATAAAAGCAAGTGTAATGTGTCTGTCCGTTTGTCTGACCG
>JAPDSC010143207.1:14110-35888 GCA_026290005.1 Latrodectus geometricus
TTTTTTTTTCCAATTTTCGTGTTGGAAAATCTGGCAAGAAAACACACATTTCACTTTTGATCCTGGTTTACGTTATTAAGTGCATTGTTTCTCGTTATAGCAAAGTTTACTCTGAATTTTCTTCTTATATTTTCTTGGTTTTATTTTGTTATTGTTGTTTATTTAATTTTCGTTTCTCTTTTTTTAAATCTAATAAAACCTATTGGAAGTAAACGTCAAAAGGCGTACACTTACAGATGCTGTATAATCCCCTTTTCGATATGTTTTTAAATTTTTGACATTAACAAAATGACGCCAAGCGTGCTTATTGGTTACATTATATTTCCTTTCTAAATAAATTAATTATATCCTGTCACCAATATAACACATAAATAAATTTGTGAATTATTAGAATTTTTAAATAATTCAAGAAAATTTGCATGAATTATTCCAATAAGAATTTTTATCAAAATACTTATTTAAAATAATTTTTTTTAAATTATCCGGCAATGATGGATAAGATAAGTTGCCAAAGAAGAATGTTGTGAAATACCTACACATCAATAATATCATCGCTATATTTTTGATGTATTAATAAATTTCAAGATTACCAGGAAAATGGTAAACTCCAATGGTATTACATGGCATTCGTTCCCAAAAGATCTTAAGGTAACATTTTCTTCAAAGAAAACGAAATCATTTCTTATGAAAGTAAAGAATGGGTTTTATATGAATCAGAGGAATTTTAGGTTTTTGTAATTATAAAAAGTAAATATAATAATATTTTTTGTGTTTATCCTAAGTGAATTTGTTTTATATTTTCTAGTTTCCAAACATGATATTTAAAAAATGTTGTGACTTAATCTCTTTCAAAATTGTTGGGTTTATTTGAGGTATACTGATAGAGAATATGTTTATATTGTTGCGATAATATTATCTTTTAAGAAAAATGTCTTAAAAGCTGTGATGTTGATTTTTTTTCATTGAACGTGTGACAAAAGTAGATACTACATGATTAAATATTAAAATTTCGACTATTACATTATCTATTTCCTAAACTGATCCATTTTGAAAAGTGTAAAATTTACATAATAAGAAAGTATAGTTTAGAATTTTATTTATGACATTTTACGTAAGTAATATTTTTTGCATATGATTATCTATAAGTTAAGATTAAAAATTAAAACATGATTTAATTGTATTTTTGTGTTGTTTTAACCTATAGCTCAATGTTTAAAATATATAAAAGCATTTTAATTTCCTTTTTAAAAAAAAATTTGACATCGAGTGCATTTGTGTAGATTAATGTTGTCATAATATTCCACTGTTTTTTAGTTACTTTTTTCAGATTCCAAAAAGTAAAAGGTTGGAATAAATTGTCTAATAAAAAAGTCATAGCATTTGAGATATGAAAATTGCTGTCAACTCTGTGTCCATTAATATCCAATAACTGAATGCTTACGTCAGTGAATCATGAACTGTCTTTCCACTAATGGTATACGCAAGTTTAAAATATGGAAGACAAAAATAGATATTTATTGAAGAAAGATTAATAGAAATATTGTCCATGGAGACATAAAGAATACAACCCTTGAAATAATCATAAACATTTATCTCTCTTGCGGGAAAAAATTATAAATAACATTTCTTTCATATAAATCAATGCTACGTTTTGCAATCAATTATGCTTGCGAAACATTTAAAGGGCATATGACAACATTTGTAAGGGCATCAAGTAGTTAAAAATATAACTCTGGACTATATCTAAAGCATCATGGGGCTACAGAAATGAAGCTATCATAAGCAACCTACGTATAATTAATATTTATAGGTTTTTTTTTATCAAATTAGTGAAACATTTTATGATAACGTCCTAGAAATAAAAAAGAAATCTCCGGGAACTAGATTTGTGACAAATGAAGCTAAAAATAAAATACAAAATATATAAGAACTACGTGATTGAAATTTCATACCTATATATAACGCAAACAAAAGAACGTGAGATAACAACACAAATATAAAGTCTTATAAGTATTTTTCACTAAATTTACTTCTTCTTAATTAATAATTTTTGGTTTCATTTTTTATTCCTTCATTTTTTTTACCAATTTATCAATTTCGAAACTATATAAACAAGTTTTAAATTAACAAAAAATATAGGGGAATATTTTTTGCGAAAATGAAATGGAAGAATTAACTAGGTAATAATGAATTAATTTTGCTATTCAGCTTTAAAAAAATCTGAACGAACAAAACTAGTTAATCAGAACTATTTTATTGCTTTTATGCATTTCCTATCGTTTTCAGTACACTGATCCTTCATGAGATAGAACTTTGTTCCCAGACTCCAAACTCATAATTACCATTTGCAATATTCTCATTGTGATATAAATATATAATCTGAATACAAATATATTGAGAAAGAAGCATGGAAGGTGAATTATTTATTTCTAAATAAAAATACACATTCCCTATAAAGATATATATTTCTTACCATGACAAGATCATAGTTATTTGATCTAAAAATTATACTTTAGCTTTTAGGGTTAAATAAAAAATTGTCTAATTATGAAAAGAAATAAAGAATGAAGTAAACTTAGAAAACAATATTTCAGTTTGGAATTTTAAAACATTCTAGGTTTCTTAAAATGTTCTTGTTAGTATAACTTAAAATAAAAATTTTAAAAATGTCATTGGAAGAAACATAAATTGCTATTTTTCAGTGTGGAAGAAGGTTTTTGCTTAAGATACACATTTTGCTCCATTCCCTATCATTACGATATTAAGTAAATTCAATGATGGAAATATCCAAACTGATTTTATGTTACAGGCGAAATGTTCTCTTGGCAACTAGCCATAGATTTCTCAAAGAAGGGAAGTTGAGAATTTTCAAAATTCAATGATGATCATCATTTCTTATTGTGATTACTCTAAAGTTGTACTTTTTTTATCTTCTATAACCATCAGCAACATCTGTACTTTAAAGATAATATAGAACTTCCCTATAGTGAGCATGAATTTATTTCAAAAACATTACTGTATTTTAAGGAAAAACTAATCAATCATGAGCAATATATTTATGAGAAAAAAATTGCAAAGTATGATGCTATCAAAAAGAAGATTTATGAAATTCTATTCTCATAATATTTTAAATTGTATAGATTTTTAGAAATTCTTATTAAAGATCTTAAGCCATAAAAAAATTGCTTAAATCAAATTTTTTTTTAATATTGTGTGCAATCCATTTGCAATTTATTATTATTAAAAAAATCAAATGTTTGCGAACTAATTCAAATAACTGAAAAAGTTACTTAAAAAACTATCATGTGTCATCGATCAATGAAAGTTTTCTAATTGATCTCAAAGGATAATTAAGCATTTAACACTTTAATCTTTGTCTGCTTTAAATTATACTCCAAAAACTATTATACGCTAATTTATCTACTATTAATATATACCCTTAACTGCAATTGCATTACTAGAAGCTACAATAGGGAAACATATTAATATTATCATTGGTTTATTATCAATATAACAACAAATAGCGTGTTACCAAATCGTTATAAAAATATTAGTTATTTTTTTCATCTGAAATAATAGAAAATAAAAATTAGGATAAATAGATAATTTTTATTAAAACCTCACATTTTTGGCAGCTGTATTTCCTAAATAATTTTTAATTATATTTTGTTTTTTATTTAAAAAAAAAATTTCTTTGATAAAGTAAGGAAAACAAGTTTGGCTTTTCTAATTTACAAATCTATGAAAAAACGATTACTCAATTCGGAGTAAATAGAGCAGGATAGTATTTTTAAAGTGCGTAGTTGCTATAATTTACATAATTATTAACTGCAAAAAGAAAAAGTGACTTACTTTTCCGCCTTCCTCTTCATAAAATTTAGTGTTGTGATTTTTAGTTTAATGTTTTTATGGATAGGATTTCCAACTCGAGGGAAAAACTTTTACTGATTCAGAATCAACATTAAGAGGTATATATAGTCCTTGTTTATTGTTTAATTTGTGTAAAACTGCTAAACTATCTCTTATAAGAAATTAATCTTTGAAAATAAAATATGTAACCAAAGAAAACCAGATTTCTTTCTTTTAAACTAGTTAGCAAAATAAAGTACTTGGATTATTAAATATCTGAACTATTAAAATCTGTTGATTTCTTAATATATCTAAGAAATTTTGTTATAACTTTATCTACATAAGATATAATATTTCATCAGCAACACTAATACTTTACCCAAATATATCTCTCCCTACCAAAATTGGGTGTTTCATCTCATATACATTCATAGAGTTAATCCATAAATTAAGTAGAAAATTGAAATTCTTTATGGAATCTTGAACCCTGAAATTCCTTTATATATCTTGATGGTGATCAAATAGTTTCCAATGGAGAGAGAGAAATATCGATTAAAAATTATGCAAGATAACGTTCTCTCGATGGCACTATCGATAGATGACTAGCTTTTCGGATCCAGGAAACGGCGTTACTCTTGCAAATCCTTCCTTCCACAAATGAATAGCTTATTAGTGATCTTTATCCGTGTCCAAATTTCAGAGGAACCTTCGTTATCATATATCTCACAATGTTAATTAATTCATCCCAAGTGGTTCAACAATATTCTTGTCAGTTACATGCTAATTTATCGTAGAAGTTCGTAATAAGTGGAAATCGTTGCTCTTATATAAAAACGATGACACATACTTATGGAAAATTCACTTTAGAAATAATTGTAGATATTTTAGGTTAGAGAATTATAATTTTTTTTTGTGATTGAATGAAAATCTCTTTTTTATATGCATATGATCTATATAGAGAGCATAATTAATTAGAATTAATTTTAATAGTTTAAATATCAGACGTGATCATTAACTTGCAAAATTAAAATACAGTTTCTCAGAAATATTTTCTTATTGGTGGCAATAAGAGAAGAACATACAGAGTAACAACCATTATTAACCTGAGGCAATTTACACTGATTCTCTGAATTACAGGTACTTTCAACATAAAAATTCTTTTAAAATAACTTTAAAGTTTTAAAGAAGTCTATGAAATATATGTTTCAGATTAATTTTTATTTTCTATTCATCACACCGGAGACAGAAGACCTCAAATTTTGTCACAGTGAATTTCAAAACTTTCAATTCTTTCAATATTTCTACCAAAAATCCTACATATCGAGGTTATCGAAGCTTAAGTACATATTATCTTTTCTTGTCAACATGTCTCAAAAAGTATTTTGCTTGAAATTTTCTTCTTACCTAAAGACTGTAAACAAGTGAGGCAAGTATCATGTGACGTTTACTTTCCTTGATTATAAATCTGCGTAAAAGACTATTTAGTTCGAAGTAAATACATTACAAAGATTGTGTTACGTTATCATTACGATATCCTCAAAAGAATTAACCATTAGAAAATTACTTTTATTCGTTTTATCGGTAATTGCGTTACTTATTAACAAGTAGCTATTAATTGGATAATTTTTCAACCACTTTATATCCGTAATGGGATTTGACATTCAATTCAACAGTTCATGTATTCGACATCTACTTCATCAAGGTTTATTGGAATAGAAAATTTGTAACATTTAAAATAGTCTGTCAATCTTAGAATACTTTGACTCACAGTCATGTTAAATATTCCTGAGAAACAAATAATCAGGTTTTTTTACCATGATTAATAAGTTATTCATTGAGGATGAAAAAAATTTCAATATGCTTAATTAAGAATTAAGTTTGTCTTATAAAATAATTATCAAATAAAGTTTTGCATCATTTCTATAAATGAGCTATTAAATTTTCCCGATTTCTCATTGCATTTAATAAACTTTATGGCTCTGGGGTTTAAATATCACTTTCTACCTCGTCAGTCCCTTCAATAATCTATCAAACATGTATCCATTCAAAAGTTGGTAGTTTAATCACTTGTTTTCACAGACGTTTCCCATAAATTAAACAGAAAATTGAAAACCCTTTCTGTAATCCTTTAATACATGGTGATTAAATAGTCTCTGTGGTAGAAATATCGATTAAAAACGATGCAATATAATATTCTCTCGATAGTAATATCGATAGATGGCTGAGTTTCCTGAAATGTTCTAGGAAATGTTGCAACTCTCCTAAATCCTTCCTTCCACAAATGAATAGCTTATTAGAGATCTTTATCCCTAACCGGAGTTCAGAGAATGCCATTCGGGTATTATATATCCCAGAATATTAATTAATCCATCCCGAGTACTCGAATAGTGTTCCTTCTAGTTGCACACTAATTTATCGTGAAATTTCGCAAACTGTGAACTGTTTCTCATAAATAAAATCCCCGATGACTTAATTTTATTTAATATGTATTTTGAAAACGACCAGGTGTCTATTTAATTCTTAAATTTAATCTAGTTTTTATGTAAATGATGGTCCTCGAAAATGTGATTATTATTGTAAATTAATATTATTTATTAACTACAAAATATTATTATATAGGAAACTGAATACGCAATTTTAATTTTATTGTATTTTAATATTTCAGAAACATAAAATATATTGTACACGAAGTCTTGCTCTAATAGTAGGTATGAAGGAGAAGTCTTTGAGTGATATACAGTATGAAATTGAAGGATTTTTTTTAATGTGCTTTGATTTTTTTCAAAGTTTTTAACAAAAAATTTAAAACAGCCCTGAAGTAAATCCAAATTTTTTTGCAGACATCTGTGTAACATATGTAAAGTAATTAATTCTTATATTCTTTTCACAATTCTGGGATTTAAAACCTGATTTTATGAAGAAATTTTTATTGGAATATATTTTTAGTATCCTCCCTAGATTTAAAAATCCAGCTCTGAAATTAATATCATAATTTTTTGTCAACGATTCGCTTTAAAAAGGGTTTTTAGTTCTTAACCACATAGCATATTGTAAGCAATATAAAGGCAGAACAACAGTAAATTTAAAGGAAATATGATACTTTATAGTTATTCATCATAATATAAAGCAGTTTTCAATTGAAATACAGATTTCTGTTTACATTTTCCGATGTTCAAAAATATGTTTCAACTTAATTAATTATGGTTTCAAAGTAGTTAAAGTGAAACAATAATTTTGTGTGCATTTTCGTCAACAGTAATTACTGAAAGCAATGAATTCATGAAAGAATGAATATAAAATCTGTAAAAAAATATTGTTACTCAATGATATCTTCACTACAAAATGCTGCTCCAAAGGTAGGTTCTTAGAAGATTAATTGAGACATTTTCGCAAGATGACATTTAATAATTGCGACTTTTTTGTCAATTTTGAACTTATGAATGTGTAAATCTATATGGTAAAGTTAAATCAAACAGTTTTATTTCAGTGTAAATATTTTTCTTCATTATAAATTGATGTAGCTTGTACGAGAATTCGACTGCTTTTTTTTCTATAAATTATTTTTATCATCTTCCTTTATAAGATATTATAACAATTCTAAATTTTTATGCACAATCGTGAAGAATTTTCTTACATTTTTTTTACATTTATTTCTATTCATTAAGTTCATAAAAATAACTCATTAAATGCAATTAGTAATTTATAGTTCCTAATAAATAGTTTTATTTAAAAGTCATAATTAAATCGTAATTATTATAAGTAAGAATTAGTAATAAATATTGTCTGACTATTTTTCTCAATAGGAATTTATTGTTACGATAAAAGTCTTATATAATTAAGGTAAAATGCAAGCAATTTTCAAAATGTATTTCATTTCCAAGAATTCATGCACAACTTTTTAATTTTTTCTCTGCAAATCTTCCTCAAAATTTAGGAAATTAATTTTATCACGTGATTAGTTTTCAACAGTTAACTAAAACATTATACATCTCAATTTGATTACAAAACTCAAAATTTACATTATATTATTTAAAAAAAAAAAAATACAAGCCCACAGCATGATTCACTGAGACCAAAAACATGCCCATATTGTATCAACCATTTTTAAATTGGTAGCTTTATGGCAATATCAATTTGACCGAGATAGAATATTAAATATTTTCTATTTCAGGTACTTGTGATCAAAATAAAACGGATATGGCATTGCTAAGATCTACTTCTTAATTTGTCAGTACTGTTGAAAAACGTTGAAACTTGGGTTATTGTTTGGAAATTTTCTAACTTTTAACCCATCCACACGTAAAAGCATGTTAGAATGAATGTTATAAAAATGCCTTAACAGAAGAAATTACACGTGTGTTTTAAGAAAACCTTTAATTGGCAATGTATAAAAACCATTACAAGCAAATTTTTTTAATATTACAAGGGACTTTTATAATTGTAAGAGAATTTATTTATCATTACAAGCAAATTTTCGGGTACAGTTATATAAGGAATGTTGTATAGCCTAGAAACATTGAGAATTAACCGTATTCAGTTTTCATGAGTTACTAGAAATAGATGAGTAATTTTGCGTGACAATATGTGCTTACAAGTAGGTAAAGTTGTAAATTGCTTGTGATGAAGGAAGAAAGTGTTGCTTCACGCAACACACAATCCTGGCACAAATCCACCAGACATTGATTTATTCTGAAAGCCTAGAAAACCGTTTTATGACATTGATAGTCATTTTTGCTATAAACATGAGACTTTTCAGAAACCATAAAAATGTAAACAAAAAGAGTAATCAAACAGAAAAATTAGCATGAAATACGGAACAGTGTCATTGAAAGTTAAAGATAATAAATTTAAAAAACATAATGAATCATGGAGTATAGTATTCATTTTAGAGTTTTATAAAATTAATTTTGACATTGCACAATCCTGTTTTTAAAATAATGAGATTTATGTTCAACATGAGCGTATTGAAATTAGCAGTTTTAACGTACCAAATACAAAGATCAAAAAATATATTGAGGTTTTTAGCTTTATCTTACAAATTAATAAAAAACCCTTAAAATTAGCAGAATTTTAATACAAGAAAAAGAAAATAATCAAAGTAATATAAATTTTATGTTAATAATTTTAAAAAGTTTAATAATGGAACATTATGTGTTAAGGAATATTAAGAGTTAGTAAATTGTTAATTTATATGAAAGTTATAGAAATTAAGATGCAACAATAAGAAATTATTTAGTTATGGAAACAATTACCTCTATGAAAAAATTAGAATGCAAAGAATTTAAGTTTGAGGAGTTGTATAGAAGAAGTATTCCTTTAATGTAGTTGCGCTTATTTTACTGACATAATAATTATATCACAGCTATTAAAATTATTCTGTGCATATTTTTATAAATTCGAAATATATATTTAACTTTCTTATATTTAAAATTTTGTTGGCATAAATTAAATTATATGAACAATTTATTTAGTATAATAATATAATTTAATCCTTCCTCTGCTGCATTTGTTTTATTTTCTCTACGAAACTGTAAAAAGATCATAATTCATGTGTACACAAATTTAAGAGAATTTTTCAAAAATAACAAAGTTTTAAAATTTTATAATAACTAAAAGAGAAATCATATAATCCCTATTTTTCATTTAATATAGTATAGAAATAAATGTTTAAGAGACCAATTTCTTTATTGATTTTGTCCAAAAAATAATATGTAAGAGCTAAATCTAATCAAGTAGACAAATATACTTTTCTTTATAGACGTTATATATTATTAAATTAACTCTTATTGGATAAAAATGTGAAACGAAATCATTGCACATAGATATTAATTCTTAAACATTTTTTCCTGCTTGGTTTTTGTATTATTATTTATATATATTATAGACCAAAATTAGTGAAACATTCTAGCATACTCATAGAAACATTTTCACATTCAGTTTGTTTTAAATAATAAATCTATCACAATAAATTTTATATATATCTTACGTAGATCATTTTCCATTTCCATGTACATCATTTTCCATTTTCACTATGAATAAAAACTGCAGTATGTTCAAATAAAGCACGTAGAAGCAAACGTAGAACTGCAAATTTCCTATACTTACGTATTAAAAATGTACTTGTGCTCTTACACATTAAATAAAATTCAATATTTTGCAACATCGATTATGTGACTATATTTTTATAAATACAGAAGCTGTAACTACACATATAGGTGGAAGTAAAATGCTTACCATATAAGAACTGCTTTTTATGATTAAATAAAAAAAAAATTTAAGTGTATTAAAAGTAAATAAATATTAAGCACTTATAATTATTTTTTTATATTTATAAATTTGATTGATCCTTACTATGAGATTCCCAATATACAATTAAATGAAATGAAAATAATTCAAATTTTGAAATTTGATCCAAAGTGATTTTTATTTAAATTGTAATTCCAAGTTATATATGTTATTTATAAAATAAATTTTTTCAGTGTAATTAATTAAACAGGAAAATTTTAAAATACTAAAACATCTACGATTATATAGCAATTATTTTACCGATAACTTAAGATTATAAAGTGTTGATAATGCTAATTAAAATTAAATATAAAGCGTCAGCAAAAGCTACGTATCATAAGTTTAAGAATTTGATAAACTAGTAAACGTCTCTAGTAAAATTTATTTGCTAAAAAAAACTACATATTTCCTTTGCAAATAATGTTTATTAATAAAAAGGAGATAGAAAATTGAAAGAAAGTAAATAATATATATCTCAGATTACAGCATTATTATTCTGTAGTCTCTGTAAAAGTTATCTGAATTTAACTGTGACATAAGAAGGCAGGCTTTAAAACGAATCAACACAATCCATAATAAAATAAAGTTCAATTGACTAACATAAGAAAATGTAAATTGGTATAAATGTAACTTCTAATTTCCAACCACTACAAAATGCACAAATCAAATGCGAAAAGTTAAAGTTATTGGGTTCATATCGATAAATCACAAACAATATAAAATTAAATAGGCATTTTAAAAATGAATTCTGTTTTTCTCCTGATAGAAAATGAAACAAAAAATGTTATCTGATATTTTGGAAATACATTTGATTTAGAAACAAGACACACTGATACCGTAGCTACGTACAATTATTCTGCAAATAATTAATGAATTAATCATTAATTTATAATTATCATGAAAAATATTAAAGAAAATGTAAAGAAAAATGAAAATAACTGTTAAAAGTTGTGGTCCTTTTTAGATTAAGTGCAGAATATTACGAAAAATAGAGATTTTTCCTTATTCGTATCAATTAACTCATTATTTTATGCTGATTCTATTGCTTCAACAAGTATAATTCAACTAGTGATTCAACAAGGAAACTTAATTAAAAATAAATATGTGCAATCCTAAATTAAAAAATAGTTTTTTAACTGTTAGAAAAATAAATGGTGGAGACAAAAATATGTAGAATCTACAGAAAAAGAGATAAAATCTTTTAAGTGAAATTCATCCAGGGAATACATTGAATATCAATTTTCAATGTATCTCTTTGCTTTACAGTTTACCAACTGTAAAACAAAGTGATACATTAAAAATTGATATTCAAAGCAAATATCAATTTTAACAACAAAGTTAAACAATGTAAAAAAAAAAATGTCACAAAAGAACTCAACCAAAAATATTACATAAACTACGATAGGACTTTTGCAACGGTAGTAAAGCATACACAAGAATCATATTATTTCTACTCAACACATTTGATAACAGTCTGCAAGTAAAATATGCAGGTATCAAAGTAGCATTTCTCCAAGAAGAATTAAAAGAAGAAATTTATGTGGTAAAACCAGAATGATATATAAACCAAATAAAAAAGATAAAATATATAAATTGAAGGAGGTATTTACGGAAAAAAACTAGCAGTAAAAGAATGTTAGTTTTTGGGCAAGAAATGATAGAAGACATTCTCACGAACCTTTTAGCAAAACATACCTTCTAGTAACTACAAACAAAATTTAGAGATTATTAACTACTTCATGACAGCGGAGGGAAATTGAATTACTTAAAACTCTCAAGTTTTCTTTTGCCAACTTCTTTTCTTAAGAGCAGGATTATGAGAAATATAAAAAGGATGCCCACTGAAATTTTATATTTGATATATCATAGATAATCTACTCCTTAGTGATGAAAGATAATAATATAAATCTCTTCTCTGTATAACATTTTTTATTAATTGTTTAGCTATTTGTGTTCTGTATTATAATGAAATGTGATATATTTGATGATTAATATTTCCTTTACATTAATTTAATGATTGACAATATTAGTTTGGGGAAAAAGTAATCCATTATTTTTTCGGTAGACGTCTGTAGTGATCGATATCTCGAGAGATATATATCAAACAATTTCAGATTTATGCTCGTTGGAAAGGTGACATTTGACTCTAAAATATCCTTTTGCGGTTTTTTGTTTGATTTATTCAGTTACGAGTACAAGGTTTTAAAAATGGAAGACAACAAACAGAAAATTCGAACATTTTCGTTTTTCTCTTGTAACGGCGCAAAAGATATCCGGGTGGCTAAAATTGAGAAAGGTGTTTATCGTCCTATATAAGACTGTAAACACCAATTACGTACAATTTTTGTTTCGTCGATTCCGTTCGGGTATTTTTGATGTTAGAGATGCACCCCGCATGTGGATACAGCATCGTCGAAAATGTCTATAAAATATCAAAAATGATCGAAGTTAACCGCATGTCAGCAGTCGTAACGCGCAAGACCTAAAACTCTACATGAAAGCTGTTTTAAACCTTTTTACACAGCGAATCCAAAAGAAGTTACATAAAGTTCACGTAAAAATAATGGATTTCCTTATCCCCAACCTATATATGTATCAGTAAGAAGCGTATGAAAGAATCAAATCCAATCACTCAAACAGAATGTATAGCTATTAAATCATTTGGGTTACATTTTGCTAATCTAAATCATGCACATGATCATAGTATAAACAACTTTATAATCTGGATTCGCTATAATTCATGAATACTAGTTATAGATAACCCAAATCATTACTCTCAGCTAATTAACGCCATAAAACATTCTTAGATCAACACCTCTTAAAGTTAGGTATTAAATGGATAAAAGCTCATGAGAAATCAGAAAAAATCGAAAAAGCTGATATACTAGTAAAAAGACATCAACTGAATCTCACCATCAAGTTAGTGACATTCCATGGCTTAAAACCCATTTAAATGCTGTGCTAAATCAAAAATAAAATCATGACCCAGTGGGAAGAATTATAATACACATCTAAGCAATAATAAAAGACATATTCTAAAAGATTTCGCAGACCATTGTTATATAGTTGCAGTCCTAAATTATTCTATTACCAAAGTCAGCAGAGCCCATTCGCCATTTACGATAATAGATTGACACATTTCTACGCTCCAGTGGCAAACAAGGAACACTCTAACACTTTTTAACAAAAAGTTCAATTACAATTAAATATTACATAGACAACCAACCAATAACCAAGCACCTCAAATTTTCTATCAATCTAAAAATCACTAATTCATCAAATAGTCCAAATTGCAAAATTTCTGGTGTATATGTACTTAAAAGTATCCCACCTTTTGCCACCACTTCCAAAAAATATCAAAAACCTGCACTATGATTAAGGAAAACATTCCTAACAGAAATACATAATTAAAACTAATACAGCTTCTCAGGAGGTTTCATTTATTGTTCCCTGCTTAGAAGCAACTGTAACTCAGATATTTTATAAAGTATATAAAAAAGTAGCAAAAACAAAGCATTGGAACCAATGAAAGGCAATTATCAATTATCAAAACTTGGTGTTTCAACAGTCAGTCGAGGAGAAAAACCATACCCTTGTTAACATCCAAGCGACTTTCTCGTTTGTCTATAATCAACTGTAAAAGAAACATTTATTCTATATTAGAAAAAACAAACTAATTCCTTTAAAACACCTAAGAAAAATTAAATATTTTTAACTAATACCTAAGTAAAATTAAACATTCCAACTCTTCCAACCTCATCCGATAATTTTTTTTTTCTTGTACAAAGTCTTACTCTTCAATGTCTAAACTCAAAATATTAAAATCATGTTACTAATTTCATCTCAAATTAAATTTTACTTAACAATCTAGGTAAAAAAACTTAAATTAGTGACAATTTTACCTCACATACTATATTGTTTTTATTCAAAGCTACAACTACGTGATTATTTTTCTGCTTTTCTGAATTCGTCAACACAAAATAATTGTGAATAAGCATATGCTTACCTAATAACCTCATATTCAAAATATTTCTATATAAATAATTGGAAATATCTTTTCTGTAAATTTTCCTCGATTTTTTTTAATTATGAATATTTCGTGTTTCAAAATCAAATTTCCTTTATTTGCTAACAGTGATAGATTTTTCAAATTATTAGAAATTCAAAAACATTAAAGAACACGAGAATGTTCATGAATTGCTAAAACATTTCTGTTATTCTTGTTATTCCTAAAAAGTTGAAAAAAAAGATGTCATTAAAATAATAGGAAATATAAATTGATGTCTTCAATTTGCCTATTTAATATGTAATTACTGTAAATTGAATAATAAAATTTAGATGAAAAGCGTTGTAGAATAAACAATGAAAAATCATTATATATTTCTAAAACATAAAACAATTTTAATTTACATTCAAAATCCTTCATCATTGTTTTCTGTTTTACATTTTCCACTACCTCAACACTTAGTTAATAAAAATGAGCCATTCACTGCATGGGATAAAAGATATTAGACTAGGAATCTATGATAAACTATATTTTAGAGTATAAGTTACTTTTAGAAAAACATTTATCATACTTAACAGAGGAAATAAAATTCTAATTATTATGATTGAAAAAGTATGATTTCATTTCTCTTAATAGCTTAATAGTTAACTCTAATAGTTTCTCTTAATAGTTAACTTAAGAAGCTTAAATTGAGATGCTTTTTGATTTTGTAAGAAATATTATTTAATTCAATACCTACTACATAATTCCTTACGATTTTCAACAAATGTTATACCATTTAAACTATAAAATACCTAGGATAAAATTTAGAAAATACTATGTAATTCACTGCAAGCAATTATTGCTGATGTGCTGTACCAAATTCATCTATTAATTTGATTCATATTTCAAAGCCTAAAATATTCAAAAAAACTTCAATGATTGTAGCATTGGACGCAGAGTTAGAGAATAAAGATTAAAAGCTTTGAAGTATATAAAACTTTTGCATCATTTAAAGGTTCTTGTTTATATATAAGTCATGCCCTTTTAAGGATATTTAACTTTGTAGAGTGGTGTAGATTGCTACTGAGAATTGTACCCCATACCAGATATAGGATGCTTATCACAATTTAATGGCGTCTTAAATAACATATTTGCACACTCAAAAGTAAAGAAATTGCTTCCATAAATTCATAAAAAAAGTTGCAGTCATTATGAAATAATTATGAATAGTAAAGTGAATGTAGCTTATTTAAATAAAATAAAAAGCATTTCTTATTCAAAGTATTATCTTTTTTTGTTTATCATATGACGAGTAGCTTAGGTGGTTAAAGAAATTCTCAAATTTCCTAATATTTAAAGAGAATTAGGTTATTATATAGTCATCTTTTATCTAGCTCCTACAGAGCGAGCTCCTTCAGACACTCTCTCTGCTCAGTTGCATATACATATCTCTTAATATGACATATTAATTACTGAAATCTAATGGCCACTCATTATTTTTTAAGCAACTTAATGTTAATGTCATTGTAATCAATGTAATGTGTGTGTTAATGTCATAATGTAAGCAGCTTAAGTTTAATGTTAATGTCATTACAGCTTAATGTTAACGGTATACAAACATGAAAAATGAACTTTTAAAAATGACAATTCAAATTTATGGATATTAAGTAAATTGTAAATTATAAAATAAAAGCGGATACTTTTTTAAAAGGAAGTTTTGAAAGCAATTCCAGTTTTTATTTCATAAAAATACTTCATCCTCCTGAAAGCTAGAAAAATATCTTTTTTTAATTTATTTTAGAAATACATTTATGCTATTTTGCTTTGTATATTTCAGTTAAAGATATTAAAAGTTATAGCTTGACTCGTAGAAATTTACCAGTCAAGCAAATATGCATAATTTTTATGTATATTAGTAGCTAATAGCTAATATACATAAATATATTAGCTGGAAATACATGTATATTAGCTAATATATATATATATATATATATATATTTCTGGGGAATATACATAAATTTCTGCCTTAATTAGTTCGGATCACTATTTTATTCAGATTTAAAATCAAACTTCAAATAAATTATATAATTAAAGGAACCAAAAATAAACAAACTACAAAATTTTCTTGAAAAAAAAAATCAATATTTTTTTGTTTAAGGACAAAATTTTTTCGCATGTAAAAACTCGTGGGACATTTCAGATTTTAATTATCTTTTTAATTATTTTAACCTTTAAAGTCATGAAACTTTTATCTCTTTGCTTCGGTTAAGATAATTTCCTTCTATTCACAATTAATTCTCTGTTAGCTCTAAAAACCAAGCACTAGGGATTATCGAAGTGACCCGGAAAACGTACAATAATAAATAAGTCAATAAATAAAGGAGATAACCTTGTTTTATGAAGCGTCCCCATTAAGATTGCGACAACGAATCGATGTTAAACAAAATGCCTGCGGGAAAGAAAGGGATGTGTAAAGGCAGAGAAACTCACCCTTTGATTGCAAATTAAGAAAACTAGAGTTCTGATTAACTTCATTTCGGATGAAAAAAAAAATTTCAAAAACAATCTTCCTGCTTATTCGTTTTCTCAATACGTAAAATATAGTTGATAGGCTGTTATAAGTTAACCTGAAAGTCTTTGTTGTGGATGGAAAATAATTATAAAGCATCCATCCGTTCTTTGTGTTCCCAGTTGGGAAAACAGTTCACTCGACCTGTACAAAAAATAAATTATTTCCTCTTCAGGGAAGCACAGTGGAAATTTTTCTTTTCGCCACTGACTTTTATTATACCTATATTTTAGGGTAAATTAAAAAAGTATTACTTACATTTTTACTGTTTCCACAAAGAGTTATGCCAATATTTTTCGGCTCGATAAATTTATTTTATAAGGAGAATTTGATGTTTTTCTTTTTCTGTTTTGTGAAAGTATTTTTTAAGATAATATTAGTTTTGAAATTTATTTTCAGAATTATTATTATTATTATTTTATTATTATTTTTTTTTTAGTAATTTGAAACATTAAAAATATTATTCACATATATTAATATTTTAATTGATGATTTATATGATAAAGTAAACTTAATATATATGAATTACTTTAATAATTAATAAGAAAAATTTCAAAGTACTGCATCAATGATTAAATAAATTCAGTTATTTAAAAAAATGTTTGGACTTTCTTAATTAAAGAAAGTTTTTTTTTTCCCAATTTGTGTGTATTTACATTTTCCGGTTTACTGAGGAAAAAAGTGTTGAAGTTTCTTCTTATTGGATTAATGCTCAATAATACCATAGGAAAAATCATTAATAAATGTATTAAAAAACATAACAAATGTATTATACCTTAGCCTCAAGTTGTTTTTATTAAATTAGAAATCAGGTTTCTTTGTTAACACAAATATCAAAGCAAGAATTAAGTCATGTTTATATGTTTATAAGTATAATGTACATAATTAGTATAGTAATAATATAGCCAAACACATCCATGGTTAAGTCCCAATAATGTGACCACCACGTACTTTTGACGTCAATGTTAAAAGCCTATCACAGAATGTAGGTGGCCACAAAGTGCAGTTGAGCGTATATAAAGGGTTTGTGAAGGAGATTCGGAAAACATTACATTAGTAGGTGAAATGAAGAAATAGAGTGATTTTACCGATGTCCAAAACGGCATGCTTTGGGCCAAGTGTGGAAGCATTTCCGAAACGACTAAGTTTGTGAACTTTTCATGTACCACCGTGGTAAAAGTATACCATGCAAGGTGAAACGAAACTGTCCAATATCAGCGACGTTACATATGGGGTGCACCACGGGCGTTAGATAACACAGAAGAATGATGGATCCAGAACTGCATTCAGGCTAACATACATGTTACCATGGAGCAGCCGATAACTCGGACGAACCAAGATGCAACCAACAGTGTCTCCCAAATTGCAGATAAGCGAACGTTGCTGCATCTGGGCTTCCGAGGCAGACGACTAATCCACCTAATGCACGTACCTATGCTGAGTACTGTCTCATCGGTGACGAATTCAGGAAATTGCTCTCGAGTACCTCAACTGGACGTCAATAAAGTGGTGACAGGCAGTATTTCCTGATGACTCATGTTTTGTACTCCATAACATAGATGGACATTGGCATATGTGACGTGAAACCTTGGAAAGCAATCATCCTATAACCATTGCTGGAACTGTCCCGGAAGAAGGCAAAAGTTTAATGATTGGTGAAATGTTTTCCTTACATTCTTTGAGTTCATTCATTGTTGGGGAAGGCACGATGAACCAATACAAGTACGCATCTGTCTTTGTGGGCCATGCGAAACCTATTGTTTTTCTTTTAGAATAATAGCATCTACGAGGAGGACAATGCGATATGTTATGCAATTGGCTTATATGCGGGATTTGAAGAGCACCAGAATGAGTTTAAAGTTCTCTCCTTACCAAAAAACTCACCTTACTTATGCTTAATCGAGAATCTCTTGTAGAGTCTCAATCGGGTTGATCGAGGCGGGAATCCTCACTAGCGTAATCTAGAGCTGCTTACCACGACACTGGAGTCATCAATATCACGTGAATATCTACAAGAATCTAAATGACTCACTTCCTATACGTCTCGCAGCAGTCGAGTAGGAGAAAGGTGGCTATTCTGGCTTTTGACAGGTTTGTCACAATAATGTGACTGGACTGTGTATAAATCAGATATTTATTCCATAATTTCTAATGTTACAAACTAAATAATTTTTATTTTTTTAATAGTATTATAATTGATAATCACCATATATATCATTTATAGGTTCGTATATTGTAAATTTCAAGAAGTTTTACAACCTTCAACTTCTGTGCTATCTAGAATATGGTAACAAGGCAATTATCATGATTAAGAATTATAAATATTTTAAGTCCTAATGGTTTTATTCAGTTGAATTATATTATTTCTACCTCACATCTAATACTGCAAAATATTCTTGATTTCGTGATATTTTCTAAATCTCTTAAAAATAATATGCATGCTTACCTTTGGATAATTTACAATTGTTCCACATGACTAACATCAATTAAATCAATTTATTTATATATCTGTGTGCCTGCATTGACGTAGTTATCCTCATTTTCAACATATGAATGTTTATCAGAAATAAGCTTTTTTAATACAAAATTGTGTTAAATTTATATACGATATATTTAAGTATAAATTTACATAGACCAAAACATTTTTATTTCCCCTATTTTTCTGAAATTGTTAAAAATAAACCAAACACTGTATTTTATCTATTTATACCAAAGTAAATTCGAACATTTATGTTAAAAATATTAAAAAGTCACAATGAAATTTCAGCATGTAAAAATAATCTTTTAAAAAAACTTTCAAAAATGTATATTTTATAGAAAATTATTAAACTATAATTTTATTTTTTTCAACACTCTTATTATATAGTTACTAACTGGTAGTTTTTGAATAACTTCTTACTGTTTGAATTAGTAAATTTTCTTACCATCTTACTTAAACTTTATTGTAATAAAATTGTTTGATAATTGAATAACCCCTTTATTGTTACTTAATAAAAAAAATATCACTAGAAAAAGATCAAAATTTTGATATCTCACATGCTATAAGGCCATTTCAAAAGTCATATGATTACAAAAAAATATTAAAACCTTTGCTTAAACCACAAAAACCTACATTGAATTATAAAATGATTTATCATTTGTAATTATAAAATTATTCAACATGACATCTTTGATAAAAAAAAAATTCTTTTTTTTCAGGTAAACTAATTTAGCTAAAGTCATAAATTGATATCATAATTTTTATATTTTGACTTCTTCTAAATGTGACAGGTCTTTATTAAGTTTTTTTTTTTTTTAATTTCTTTCATTTCTTAGTAAAATAATTTTATTTTTATTTTTTCCTCAATTATTTTCTGCTTAGTTTTAATCCTCAAAAAATGAAAATTAGCCTGCTATCTTTGAAAAAGATATTTAATACATAAGAAGTTTAATAAATAAGATGATAATCTTATTTTGTGAACTTTTCTTAATCTGGTAACAATTGCAAATCTCACACTGTTAAATATGTAAAATGACCAGTAAGGACTTGAAAACTTTAAAAAAAAATTTTTTTTTATCCAAAATTTAGAGATGGAGCAAAAATTAACTTCATTTTGGAAATTGTTAGGAAAACTTTGATCTCACATTCTTCTTTATTTTGTGAACATAAGGATATCTTAAAAGTTGAATACTAAGGAAATCACAACTCCCTTTCCAGAATGAAATGATGAATAAAAAATAGAATGCCTTCATACATTAAACTACGGCATTCGCATCTGTGTAAATTGTTTTATTAACATTTAAAAAAATTTAATTTATTTCTTTTAAAAAAATATTTGTTAAATTATCAATAAAGAAAAATATTTTACATTAAATAATTAAACTTTTATTAAATTTTTTTCATATCAATATTTTTGTCTCGATAAATTCATTTTAATACATAATACTGAATTGTAATTTTTATTATTTTTGATAAAATAAACTACTTCTATTACTACTAGCCAACGCCCACCTTTGGCTGTTCAGCCATGAGGGGGTTCACTGACCACTAGAGACGAGCCTTCTTAAGTTCTTCAACCTGATCCAGTGTGGAGTGATCAAGAGCTGGACAGGACTCCAGATGTTCGCCATTCATCTCTTCGTGTCCACAGAGGGTGCATTCTGGCGAAGCAACGACTTTTGTTGATAAAATTAACTACTTTTTTGAAAATTGTATAGTTCTTATTTTCTAGAAATTCATCTATGTTAATTACAAATCATGTTATCCTTAATAACTGAATCTATAAGTTTCTTTAGAAACGTTAAGGTTACTTCAAATATTACGTTTTCATATAAACATTTTTCATTGTTTTTAAGCTTATAAATGAATTAGCAAGTGAGTTATTTTACATACCAATAAATTTTCCTTTCTGCATTTCGAAAATTGTACATCGGCATTACTTTGAATTTCATAATTTTATGAAAAAAAATTTAACTTATAAGTAAATAAATTAATTTACATTTGTATATAAAACTTTTATTTCGCTGACAAAAATGAAAGATCCTTACTCAAAGATATAAATTTTGACACAACAAAATTATAGAAATCAACAAAACAAAGAAATAAGATTTATACAAAACAAAAAGAGGTGAAATTTGAAGCTCCATAAGTTATATTTAAAGAAAATAAATATTATAGCTTAATGAGCCAAAATATGTCGAATAAAATCAATAAATTTAAAATTATTAATCAAAATAGTCTGAAAATCAAGCTTCATCAATCAAACACTTTGGAAAATCAATCTACTGAAATCCAAAAGACAAGTTGAAAATTCTTCTCTAAATTCTTCCCTTTAAACTGATTATAATCTAAATTAAGGAAAGATAAGATAATTACTTTGCATGCATTTGAGCAATTTTTTCCTCATTCTAGAATGGCTGAATGGAAATAATATTATCTCGTAAGTAAAATAAATTTGTGTGTCAAGTCTTCCTAATGTATTTGAGAAAAGTAAACTTGTAATTCTCTATCATTAATGCAAAAGTTCCTATATTTCTTCTGATAACTATCAGTCCTATTTGTGCTTGGTTAATTCTTTAATAAATTATTCAGGACACACTCTTAATAA
>JAPDSC010143210.1:0-23213 GCA_026290005.1 Latrodectus geometricus
TAAAAAAATTTGCAATTAATGTCACTATACTGAGTATAATTATTCACATTTTTATTACGAATTTTAAACTGTACGGGTTATAATTTAGAATCTGAAATCTCTAATATTTTATGCCACAAAACAAAAATTAATGGATTGTATTAATAAAAAATAATTTTTATTAGATGAGCATTAATATACAATCATCTACTCTAATTATAGCTAAGCAAATTATCCTCAACTATAAAGAAATAAATTTTAAATTTTTTTATATAACGCTCGGCTTTTATTTGGATTTCTACTTTTTAGTACTTTAGGCAGAAGTGATGACACCTGATATAGTAAATCACCCAGTAGGTGTGTAATCGTGGTCCCGAAAGTGTGTGTGTCATCATAGTTTAGAAGCAGGGACTAAACAGAACAACCCCCAAAAGCGTCATTTCACATAGGGGATATTACGATCAGAACCTATGCAACGTGCCCCAGCCGACATTGGCGAACATAACGGATTGGGTCGGGATTCAAACTCACTAATTTCCCATTGCGAGAACTAACGCCCTAATCAACCATGCCAATATGAATATAAAAGTATTTTTTAACTTTTGTTTCTGTTTAAATAAACCTGATTAATTTAACAGTCAATGAGACTAAAGAACAATATCTCTTAATTTAATTCTTCAAAAGTAATAATTTAGAAATGTTTATATTATGATAATTAACTATAAAGAATAATATACACCAGCAACCTCTCTTATCTAGCTTGAAGATAAAGAATAATATTCGAGAATAGAAGAATGTAATAAAATATAAACACTGACCAATGAATTAGAAATTCATGATTAATATTTTATTGGACCACATTTTGCACAGAAAATAGCTTTTATTTGTTCAACGCTTTCCGTAGCCTCCGCAGAGTCAAGAAATTGAAAACGTGTGGCATATGGTGGAAAGAAATCCGACAGCGCGCACACACTCCTTTTTCTTTCTTATTTACAAGATTAAGAAGTACCATAACCAATGCATTGATATTCTCTGGACATAAATACACTCCAGAGGTAAGAAGACTCAATATCCACACAATGTCCTGTTCAAACTTGGTTTACTGAACATAATTAATTCAGTAAAAACCAAGTTTGAACACTTCAAGTGCAATGCATTATCGTCCACGAAGAATCCGTCGCCATTACAGTAAAAAGTAATTTTGTGGTTTATACTTGATCTGCCAGCGTATGTAGGTTCTTATGACTGCTTGTTTACCCTCGAGGAACACCAGAGCATTTTGCTAGCAGAACATGCTCTCTTTCATATCCCTTGCACAGTGTGATCAAGGCAAGATGGATTCATGGCTTCCGAGCATTCTCGACAAATTCAAAGTCTTCCATCATTGCAAAATATGATCATATTACTCGTTTCCAATCCTCAGAAGTCCACAGTCTTCTTTTGCAATGTCAATATAAGAGAATTTTCGGGCAGACATAAATGATTTTCTTCCAGTCATTGAGATATGCATTTCTATCTTATAATTCTCTACGCAAAGGTCTAGTTGAAATCTGATGGGAAGAGCTTTGATTGACGATTCATGTCATTTGGAACACAGTAGAGTACCTATTCTGCAATACAATTCTTTGGAAACAAAGCACTCTTGGACTGCATTCTTGAAAAATAGTGCTCGAATCAGTTACATCTTCTAAGCAAAGACTGTGGATTCTGATTCTAAATTTTGAAAACCTTTTATATGACTGTTTTTGAAAAAGTGGTGAAATTTGCTATTTGCGAAATCTATCCATTGCTCTGTGCTATCCAGATACTAACAAATGTGCCCTTTTTCAAATGGTATGGTTGTTGCACCAGCATACTTTCCAGTACGTAGCCAGGAATTGGGCTCTATGTTGTTTTTCTCATTTCATTTCATTCATCTTGACATGCACTCTTACTCTTTACTTATGCTAACATTCTTACAACGTATAACCAACGGCATAAAAAAAAGTTTGCTTACTTCATCCTTAGCAAGTATTTATATGAAAATCTCAAAGGTTTTTAATCCATTGTCCAGTAGGTGTATTTAATCATTCAATAATATATAGTTGTTGATGAATGAAAATAAATATATTGACTTTAAAAAAAAAAAAAAAAAAAAAAAAAAAAAAAAAAAAACCCTGAAATTAACTTTATATTAATAAGTACAGGAAAGCAGTAGAATTTTGCTGTTGTGTGAGAATTTTTTTTTAATCTTGAAATTGAAAGTTTTAAATTTATCTTTCGTATTTTTCAGGAAAAATTCTATTATTCAGCATCATAGGTACAATTAAAGATATATTTTTTCCCATTTATCTTACAAGTGATTTTTCAAATTAAAAGATAAAAGTATTTATTTTGTTTAATGTCACTTTTTAGTTAAGTTTCAAACTCTTTTTTGTGTACATTTGGTTATTGTTTTTAGCTTTAGTTTACAAATATTGGTCTTAAATGGTACTAGTATAGATTATTTTATATTTTAAATCTAATTGAGTTATTCGGAAATTTTTTAAGCAGTTGTACATAAAATGTATTTATTTTTTTAATTGATGAGAATAGAAAATTTCAATAATCAAAGGGATATAGTAGTTTAAAAAGTCGTTCATCTTCAATTTTATCAATTTATTTTAATTGATAAAGTTGATACAAAAAATCAATTTACTGTAGAAAATTCTCTCAGAAATTTCCCTGAGAGGTAGGTTGCATACATATAGTATTCGCCAAATTAATGGACTTATTATAAATAAAGATATTTTTATTTGTTTTTTAAATATTTTAATTAAATTTATTTGAAATGGAGTAAGTAAAATTTTTATAGGCTAATAGAATACCATTCAACCACATTTAAAAAAGAAAAAAAAATTATTTTCTCTTCAAAAATAAATAACCATTCTATTTGAGAAGTTTCAGCTAATTCTTCCTGTGGTACGATGGATGAAAATATGTTTTGTTCTGGTTGTCTGAAGTTAATTTTGTAATATTTTTATTTGTTTAATGAAATAAATTTACTAGCAATATAAACATGGTAGTTTGTAATACTACGAAATGATAAAAACTAAAAAAGAATGGCAGTTTTGTAATTCAAACATGGATGGTTAAACACTGATTGGCTCAAAAACGGCTTGCATGACTAAATACAATATATATATATATAACTTAGATTATATTAGACAATGTAACAAATAGGGTAAAACATTGCGGAAAAAAAAAGAATTCTATTTTAGTATTTTTTATTTTTTTTATTTTGAGGGATAAAGTATGCAATAATTACATATTTTAGTGTGTGTACAAAACGTTGCTTTTAGTGCAAAGATTATCCAAAGATAATTTTATAATCTCATCAGGAAACATTGACTTAAGAACATTGTCTTAAGAAGAAAATCTTAAGTCTATTAGAATTTCATGAAGTGTGATAGATGATGAAAAAAAGAGTAAGTTTAATTGTTTTTTATATAAAATTTTTTATTTTTATTTATTTCTTACTTTATTTATTTATTATCTTTTTTTTACTAACTTCTCCCAATAACAAATATTTTACTAGAGTCACTATAAAAGTAAACAAAACTATGTGTTTAATTTCAGAGTTATTTCGCTGGAGAATCATAATAAAAAATTCAATACGGAAATCCATAAAATGAGATTTTTTTTCCATAATGTGTGATTAAAAAATTTAAATATTTCCAAAGAATAGTGATATTTCACCGTAGTGTATTCTTTCATAGGATGAAGTCTTAAAGATATATCACTGAGTTCTATATTGTAAAAGTTATAAAATGAATTAAATTCTACATGGAATTGTGATGGAAACTGAATCTACGCAAGATTGGAGTTTATCCTTTGTTGGAAAGAGGTTTGAAAATCTTCCCAATTGCTACTAGAAATAGCCATCTATTAAACTGATAAACGATGATGTATGAATTAAACTTGAAATGAAATCTCTATGAAATGGTCATTACTAACAAAACCCAAGCTAGAAAAAGAAAAATCTTTTCAAATATTGAATTTAAACTGAAATTTCTTTGATTTAAAGGAGAATTGTTTTTTAGACTAGTGATTAGGTATAAGGAATAATAAAAAATTCGGAATTCACAATATAAGTCTTTTTAAATTGTTATCTTAACTCTTACATTTGACGAGGGAGAATTGTCATCTGGTTACTTCAATTCAACAGCCTTCAAATAATTTAGAACTCAAAGGATTAATGTTTAAAAATCATAGAAACTGAGATAAATGAAAGAAACAATTTGGATTTAATTTTTTTGTTACTTTTGAGAAAAATAAAGTGATACCAGCTTAAATGAAAAAAAAATTACAAAAAACAATAATAATAGATTTGAATGGGAAGAATCTGTCACCATAAAAAACTAGTAGTAAGTCGCCTATCAATTTTTGCACATTGTATGCTGTATTATGGACATTGGAAATCTTACAAATAAATTTTACATCGAATTAGACCAGATTTACACTACTAAGTGAATTCCTTTTTAAAGTATCATCATGATCCAGAAATATTAGCTACGATAAAAATATAAACCACTCTCAATGATGCATAATAAGCAATCTGTAACATAGTTAATAATTTTTGAGGAACCAATCACATGTAGATAATTGTTAACTTTTTCTTTTAAAAAATTATGATTATGTAAAACGTAAATGATTAATTTTATTTTAGAATTGTTTTAAATATGTCGAAAATAAAATATGTCAGATATTTCAGAAACAAAAATATTAAATAAATATGAAATATCAATTTTGAATATCCATTTTCGGAGGTGAATTTTTTAGTTCTTCATTGAAATAATAATCATTTGCATATCTGCTCTTGAACTGCCTAAGAAATAAGAACAGGATATTTTCATTTAAGATCTTACGTAGTGAAGGTCAAATCGACGTCATACAACTTAATAACATCTTCCTTATTTTGCGTTACTCACTTGTTATCATACACTTATATTTGTAGTAATCATGTTATTCGCTCCTAGATGTTTTATGGAAATCCCCTCTGAATCAATGATATACTAAAAATCATATTTGATAGAGACTATGAACATTATATTCTTTTCCTATCCAGAAAAATGATTCAAGTTAACTTTTATGCGGTATTTTCGGATGAATATTTGAATATATGTAAGTATTAATGTTAATTCATCTAAGCAATTGAATAAGCTTAAAATACTTTTATATTTTATTTATTTTAAAGTTTAATTGCTTAATGTTATAAAATTAACTATAGAATCTCTTATAATTGTTTTGTGAAATATGATTAAAATTATATCTAAAATTTATATTTCTTAATAGAACCTGTTAATTTTATTGTAATTAAATTGCTTGTTTAATTTATACTTTTTTCAAAGTTATCAAAAATCAATGGAGCATATAGGATTTAATTTATACCATTTTTCATTCAGAATTCATTTTTCATTTAAATTGTCGATTATTATTTCTATATAAATATTTATTTTCAAAGACAAATTACTATCCAAAAAATTTCTAGACACAATTTTGTGTGCTTATAGAATATTTCCACAACAGTAATGCCTAACAGAACTAATTTACTTTAGTTATTGTGTATCTGAAAAAAGTACTGAAGAAATCGAGTTGGAAATTGAATGCTTTGCATTTTGATCTTCAGTGTATAAGTTAAGTCCCACCAAAAAATGGGTACTTGTAAAAGTTCGAAATCCAAATTAAATTGTAAGTCCCATTCAAATTACTTTAATGAACAAAAAGTGATTGTAAAAGAAAATAGGAATTATTTTAACAAACTCTTTATACCAACAGCCAAAAATTTTACTACTTTTTATTGAACAGCAGAAAAATCTATTACTTTAAATAGCAAATTTCTTCTTTTGTTCTAATCTCAATGTGATTCTCTTTCGAAGATGCAATACAGAAATCTTTAAATGGTACACTTAATCGAAGAATTTATTGGTGTACATTCCATTCTTTAAAAATGTGCAGTTATGAATTAGCATACAACTGTTACAATTGCTATGAATAACAGTTTTTTTTTATCATTTTTATTGGCATTAATCAACAAGTTGGTATTCTGCGTCTATAGGATCGGTCATGACACACCTTTCTGATTTTTCTTTACACGGTGAACACTCGGTGACGTAATAACTCTGAAGCCTGTGATGTGTCCCTTTTTTGATCAAATCGCTCATGTAGCTAGACGATGAAGTGTTGTTCGGTGCTAACCAGGCAACATCCGTTTGGTATGGGGATTTGGTTGGCCGTTCATGGAGCTCCAGGGCTGCTGTCTCTGTTGCCAGACTTCTCTCTTTTCGTTCAAGGTCTTCCTCAACTTCATGCAAATGATGTTGAATTCTGTTTAACATATTCCTAAAAAGGTTTAAAAAAAAAAAAAAAAAAAAATAGAAACTATAAAGACGATCTAAATAAATTATGATTATTTGAATATGAGTAAAAAAAAAATTAAGTTTCCAGTTTTTCAAATTGAGCTCTTGAATAATAATTAGCATACTTTCGAATTCGATAAAATGTACTTCGTAATTTAAAAAAAAAATTCCATTGTTAACTTTAAAGGCGTATTTTAATTTGATATATTATTCTCGTATTCAATAAAAAGATTAAAAATTCCTGGTAAACTTAAGCGAGAACTACGAAATTTTGCTTGGTGGTGTAAATTGATGAGTCATGTCAATAATGAAAATCTTTGCATGAAAATGTTATTTTATGCATTGACGAAATGAGTTGCTGAAATATTTGGTATTTTAAGCAAATAATAAATCATTCAAGCAAACATTTTACCCCAAAAATATCATTATATATAACATTTTTAGTTTTATTAATAATTATTCTTATAATTGAATAATAAAATTAATTGAATTTCTTTGTTTAGAGAATTATTTAAATATACATTGCTGAGACCATTAAAATTTCTTCAGCAAAAAGTAGTCAAGCTACCCTTGTGCAATTTACATAATAAGGAGAAGATGAAATGATAATGAAAGGTTAGATTTTTAATTGTTTAAAATGATTAGCTTCCATGTAAAAAAAGTAGTGGAAAGGAAGCCTACACTGTATATAGTATTATATATTATAATGCATTGTTTCCCATATAAAAGTTGCATTTGAACACGGTTGCCTTGTGAAAAGGTGTGATTTATAGTATAAGAAAGATAAATGTTGCTTAAGACGTTTCTGACTGGGTTGGATTGTAAGCTTACATTATAAGGATTGATGTGATCAGTGACAAATCTGAATGCAAGCATGGCGTCATTTTTTCAAGCAAACTTCGAATCTGCTTACAAAGTTATGATAATCGAATCGTTTGGTGGCGTCGTATTGAACTCACACATCCAAATAACATTCGACAAGGTCTCATTGCACTGTCATCTGCAGTGGGATGAATCATCACTGGATACACAATTAGGTCTCTTGTATGTATTTTATAATTTCTGTTGGAGAGTCAGTTTAGAAAAATTATGTTGCCAAACTTTTACGAAACATTTATGCGTTCTTGTTTCTTATGGATGATGATTGTAGAAGAGAAAATTGTTGGTAATAATGAAATCGAATCTTTTTGATATCAATCAATTACATGAATGATTTTATAGAAGTAGGAGGACATAGCAAAATCTACAATGAGAATTTTATTTATGATTTAAATTTGTTGCGAGATTGCAGTTTCTAAAGAAATTCTAGTTCAGTCCTAGTAAAGTATTTTTAAATTTTAAAGTGAGAAAGTATATAAATGTGTTAAACACGAACTTACTTAATGTCTCTCAGCTTTTGTGCCAACTGTTCTCTCGATTCTACAACTTTCCGCAGCTCTTCTTCCAGCGAGAATGTCGGGTGGTCTCTGACCAATTCTATTCGAGGCCTTGACTTCCTGTTCTCCATTCGAGTGTGCACTAGCTTTAAGTTGCCTCTCGTTGTGTTTATTTCTTGCTCGATGGTTAGCATTTCCCTCTCAAGTCTGTCGATTTCATCCTGTAAATCTTTTTTCTGAGCAGCCAACTGATTCCGTGCCTAACCAAGAAAACAATTTGTTCATATAAAAAAACACAACACTAACGAAATTTTAAAAAAGTGAGAAGCATTTCTATGCATGAAATTTAAATGTTAAACATTTACTTTTTGATTAATTATATAAAAATATTAATTTATTCAAAGTAATTGCAAATCAATATATATATATATATATATATATCTTTGTTTTTTCAAAAAAAAATAATAATAATCAAATGAAACTATATTTCATTTATATGATATGCCATTAATTATGCCAGTATTTATTATTAAATATGCCAGTCGGTAATATTTTTGAATCATTATGCTATCATGAAACATAGAAAAAAATTAGATCTGAAAATAATGCTTTAACTTACGATATAGTAAGCTGTGAAAAATGCTCTAGATTTCTTTAAGATTTAGTATTTGCTCTAAATTTGTTGTGATAAATTAATAAATATATATTCAGTCACATGGAATCATCGCGTCTCTTTACTTCTAGCGAGATTTTTAGCGATGGTTAGAGTTTACTTTAGGCGGCCCTTTGATTCTCGTCAAGTTGTGATCGCGATTGATCGCCAAGCTGGGCAAAACCGAATCGTGTTCTGATTGGTTTAGATCCAGTCAAAGCTCTGATTGGCTCATCGTTTTTAGAATTTTGAAAATCCAACTGACGTTGCGTTATTTTTGAATGTTCAACCGTACCTGTTAGCACTGTAATCGGCGCGAACAGGAATGGCTCCAAAAAATCGCCAAGTTCGCCAAAGGGTACCCTAAAGTATGGTTTTACCCATCACTTTGCTTTTTGGCTTCGGCTACGCTTCATGTAAGGAATGTGAAAAAACTGATTACACAATTTAATGATATTAAATTTTTCCTTTTATTTTTCGCAAACTTTAACTGTCTTCTGCTTGATTCCGGTTTCTAAATTACAAAGGCTTCCAACTGTTTTCACTAACTGGTAGAGTCCAATTCAGGACTAGGTGCACGGGAATATGCTAATACTACAACAAACCTTGTCTGCAGTCAATTTTAAATGCAACGACCTCAATAAATGAGAATTTACTAGTACATTAAGAGGAACACCAAAAATAACAGCACATTTTATATATTTGGAAAACATAATTAGAATTGCTTTATTTTAGACAAAACTAGTTTAATTTATCTATAGCAAAAATTATATAAATGTTTTTAAGAAAAATAATAGTATTCCAGAGCACAAATATTCATGAGATGGTCATAACATTGAAATTTAGATCTTATTTTATTTTCCTGCTACAGCTGAAAAGGAAGTAACTGTTCAAGCTTTCTTCTAAGCGTGTTAAAATGTTTTGGTTTAAATTTATAAATAGCTGGTTAGTTCTTACATCATTATTGTAAATAAAAAAGGGCTACCTGAATTAACTGTTCTAACAGTTTTAGAGAAATTGGTTAAAAAATGAAACGCGTATTGTTCTAGAGGTACGATTATGCATAAATAAACGCAAACCTTATTTATCAATATATACGAGGAATGTGATGTATAACTGGTTATATTTATACTGGATGTTCCATTGTTAGCAAGAATATTTTTTTGATTACTTATCAAAAACAACATGTAACCTTGCGCCATTTTCACTTATTTTCCTCTCTGAGCAGACACCGATGGCATGGTTTGAAATGGTGTCTAATCAGAGCAGAGCATCATGGGTGATTAAATATCCCAATTTTATATTGATCCAAAGGTCTTTTTCTGTTATACCAGTGATAGAAGTTGAATAATCTTTGAGCAACTGTTGAATACCGTAATGCTAAATATTATAGTTTACGATAGTATTGTCATTGACAACCGGTCTCCTCTTGTTATCGAGTCAAAGATATGTTGATAGCATGATGGTACGTGAGTAAATTATTACAATAACTTGTATTTATCTACATTCACCTCGCTAAATTTATTGTTCATAAGGACAGCACTTGACTACATATGGCAATCGTTATCAAACAAGCTCTGCAAGTTACAAAGTTACTTTCTTAGATTTCAAATCCTTCAGTCACTTAATGTGTGTGGGTATGACTAGTCATAGTTTTACTGCTTTCCCTTATCTAATCAAAATATACTGGAAACATATAGTTTAACATGAATGAACAACAATGACTAGAGTTATCTTTTTTATTTCTGAAAAAAGATGTTTTTTGTGTAATCGAAAAGGTGGATCTACTAAATTATTTGCTATTTCATTATACTATATTGCATTAACAAAACAAACAGATATAGAATATATCTTCTAGATATATTCTCCATCTGTTTGTCTAATTTTATAATTTCTCATTTATATTTAAAAAAGTGCAGTATTTTCTCTGTCTAAGAATGAAAAAAGGCTGAATAAGAAACTAGAATGACCGTCCGAATCCTCATAGCAGTAGCTAAGAAGTAGGAAAGATAAAGTGCGCTAATATGTGAACTTTAACCTCTATTTCTGCATTTCTATATATAATTTTGTAAGGTGATTCATTCCAGCTCTCAACTAGCTTAAAAACTAGTACTAAGTTTTACTTTTGCTTATCCAAAACTGCTACAATAATCGTTTTTATTGACATATTTAAAACATTATATATTCACATTCTATCATTGCTTAATATTAAGTATCCCTTATTATCTATCCACAGATATTGTTATTGACTTATATGTATCAAATGAGAAAGAAAGTAGAGTAAAAATTTACTGTACGGTCGTTCTTTCAAAAAGTCGCCAAAAATCTCGCCATTTTGCAAAAGCGAAGTAGGAATCCCTCATCTGCGATTGGTCGGAATTGGTTGGGTTGCCAAAAAAATGTTATTTATCTCCAAATATGGAAAAATTGCGCCAAGAGTGACCGTAAAGTAAATCTCAGCCGAAAGTAGATAACTTATCAACTTTAAATATCCATTAATATAAGTATATCATTCAATAGAATTAGAAGTAATCATTTACCTGCTTTGTCTCATGAAGACGTTTCCTCAAAGCAAACTGAGTTTTTTCCCTCTGGTGGCGAATGTCCTCTTTGGACCTGCGGATCAAATCCCAAGAATCGTTAGCAGCATTAGTTGCTTTCGCAACTGCATCTTCGGCTTTCCTCTTCTTTTCTAAGCAATTTTGAAGCCACGTTTCTAGGCTGACAGGACAATGACCAGCAGAGCAGGCATCTGCAGGCCAAGGCTTGAAACTGATTACATTGGTGGAAGTTGGAGTTAAAGCTAATTGAAAGCGATCGATCCTCATCGCGAGATCTTTATCGTTGAGGTCTGCTTCCAGCATGTCACGTGTCTTCTTCAATTCAATCAAATGATCTAAGTCGTATTTTGCTGCTTCTTTTAAAGAGTCATTGATGCTTTGCACCAAATCTATTTCCTAAAACAGCACAAAATAATACATACATTATCTTTTAAGAAAATGCTTTATAAATGTTATAATATAACACCATCGATTGATGATACTGTCAAGTAGAAGTGAACATGACACTGCATTTTTTTTTCAGAAAAACAACACATACACTAGTTTACTATCATGTTGATATTGTAAATTTTTTAATCCTGTGTAACATAATCAAGTAATTTTACATTTGGCTTTATTTTTTATACAGAATAAAATTTAAGGTGTAAAAGATATAAGGATATGGGTTTCATATTTTAAACCATAGTCAAATATGTATGTAAGCATCTGAATGGCAATCTTATAACTTAGATTTCACATTATATCCAAAGAAGGATTTGAAACTATAATGCGTTTCATAAACTTTGCTAACGTGAAGATCAAGTTAAAAGTTAATTTAATGACTAGTTGAAAGCTGATCAGGTAGCTGAATGTTCAGCTCTTCGGCCTTTTAGTTCGTGATTTCAAATCGAACTTGAATGTTTGTAATAGTTGAGATCTGTAATCTACTTTAAATTGCAAGTTCCATTCCAATTAGCCCTCATGTGCAGAAAATGACTATTTAGTAACGAACAGATTAGGTTTGGCTATGAACGCTTTATCTGTATATTCTGTATATATCTATAACGCTAGAGGACTCACTTGATTCTCTTGTGATATATTCATAAATTAAGAAATAAAAGTACATAATTCGTGTAAAAATAAAGTTTGAGAAAAATTGTCAGAATTCTTCAAAGAGTTTTACAATTTCTTTTCTTTGTTATCGATTTAAATGTATTTATAGGAACATTTTTAAAACCGAGAATGTTATATGCTATTAAAATTATACCAATTTGATATTCAACAAGGAAATTAAAAATAATTTACAAACAAAATAGTGCATCACACAATCATTTAATGTCCATAAGAAATTTCTTATAGCATTAACCATAATTAAATAATCATATTTTAGGTGAGGAATAGTAAAAAAAATCTATAAAAAATACAGTTTAATCGATGTCACTTTTGATCATTTTCTAACTCATAAATTAAAATTGTAGTCATACATAAATATGTTTATCTGTTCGTATTTTCATCCTTTATCTTTAATTTTCATATAGTCATTTAACATTAATAGTTAAGGCTTAGATAGTAATTAAGCGTATTAATTGGTATCAAATAGTCTTGTTTATGTGTTTAAATGTACAACTATGATAGTTATCATATTGATGTTTGCTGACTATATAGACTGATAATCGGTAATATTTCTTGATTTGGATCAGATTTACTGTACGGTCACCCTTGGCACAATTTTTCCATATTTGGTGAAAAATAACAATTTTTGGCTACCCATTTTTTCACATAAGCAATATTTTTTAATATTCTGTTTTTTTTTTTAGATCTCGCTTGTCCAAAATGGCGAGAATTTTGGTGAGACTTTGAAAAAGTCGCCAAGGGCGACCGTACAGTAAATATTTACCATAATCAGTAATATTTCTTGATTCTTTTGATATTTATTACATACTTTTTTGTTCTCATAATAGGCCTCGTCCTCCACCAAGTCAATGTCCCTCCGTCGATCCCTCAGATTGAGAGCCTCTTTGGCTGCTTCGAGATAGGGCAAGTTCTCGCTAATGCTTCTCTCCACCTCCTGCTTTGCTTCTGATAACCTGTCCACCGCATCCTTCACTTCTTTCAAGGCACGATCTAAGTTGCGAAACCACTGATCTACTTCATCGATGCGATCTGCTAACTTTTCGTTGGTGTCCTAAATTCAAAATACAATTATGTTTAATTGGTCTCTTTAAGAAATACCCAATAAATAGAAGTTGTGCAAAAATTCCGTTATATTATATCACAAATTCTCCACTGAAATAAAATTTCGAGTATATCAGTGTTTGCATGCATGGCTGTATAATTATGATATAGTTCAGATATTTTTTAAAAGACAAATTGAACTGGAAATAAAAATACACTTTGATAATTTCAAATTCACATTTGAGACGTTTTGTAAGCATTATGAAGAAATTAGGTGTTTTACATAGAAAACTGAATAATGCTTCTGTTTTAAAACACCAATGAATATCTCCACCTTTAAGTTTTTATAGCTGCAATATAAAATTTCTAGAACAGATATTTTTCTTTTTTTTCTGATTTTAAAATTCCTTTCTCATTTGCTTATATTGTTATTAACATTGTTTATATTAGCAATTTTAAAACCTGGATTATTAGCAATTAGAATTGGAAATGACTGTAAATATTATGGATTGTCATACTAAATGATAATAAATTGTGTACAAAATAGTTCTAAAATTATAAAGACCTAAGTTGAGAAAAATAAAATAAATTCCGGAATATATTTTGAGCAGCTTATTTTTTCTATTTTGATCTCAGTCTTAGATAAAATGGCTCTAAGAAAATTCCATCATCCCTTTGAATTTCTTTTCACTAAGCGTTTGTTGTTAAATGTTAAAAGAATCATTAACTAAATCATTAGAAAAATTTAAAAAAAAACGGGAAAATTATTCCATTTATGAAGATTTTGTAAAAGAATATTAGTTTAATTTGTAAAAATTCATCTAATTGGAAAGAAAAGACGCATTATGAAATAAATGTCACGAAATACTTAAAAATATCAACAAAATTAGAAAATATATTTAAGTTCTTGGTTAAGCTGTACTTTAGGGTGCCGCTTTGATTCACGCCAAGTTTGATCGCGATTGATAGCCAAGCTGGGCAAAACCAAATCGTGTTCTGATTGGCTTAGATCCAGTCGAGGCTCTGATTGGTTTATCGTTTTTAGAATTTTGAAAATCCAAAGGACATTGCGTTATTTTTGAATGTTCAATCATATCTATTAGCACTGTAATCAGCGCGAACAGGAATGGTGCCAAAAAAAAAATCGCCAAGTTCTCCAAAGGGCACCCTAAAGTATAGTTTTACTAAGTTCTCATATTCAAGTGCTTTTTCTTAAATTGAATGTAATTTAATACTTCTATATAATACTTGGTAAAACCTTATTTTAGTTTGTCATTTGGCGACAGCTGAAAGAATGGCGACAAACACTTTGTTGCCAACCAAAATGACGTGATATCACGTGATTACGGGATTTGAAAATAGCGATATTAAAGAATCCAATTTGGCTTCATAATCTGTTGATTTGGTTCCACATTTCATCTTTTGTGATTGGGTGGGCCTAAATAAGATTTAACCTAATACTTGTTAAAATAAAAAGTTCAACAAAATTATTTATTTGGCTACCGATTTGAAGTTTGTATTTATGAATTAATACTCACTCTGAGCTTCCAGGATAAAGAATTTTTGACAGTGTTTCTAAGCTGGGCTGCTTCTTGGCGAACATTGTGCCCTGTGATGTTCACTTTACGTGTGGTGGTATCTAAATTTCTATTGTAAGAATGCCAATCTCCCAAAGCATAGTGAGACATAGGTTTTTCTAGATAACCTTTATACATTTTTCTTTGCTTTCACTCGATTTATAAGTCTTAAAATCTAGAAAATCATATATATTGTTATTCAAACATCAAAGTAAACACAAAAGTACAAACAGTAACTAAAATAAATAGTGTATTTTTGCAACTTGCTCTTTTTGCTTTGAATACAAAATAAGAAATTAAATTTCAAGATGTATTTTTACTGATGTGAAAAGTTATCAACAATTTAAATACTAATTTAGTGATAAATAAATGATATTATAGGTTAGAAAAGGGATTGAATTATTTATCTTAAATTATGGATAAGAAAAATAATTGGATTCGTTCCTCAAATAACCTATAGAGGGCGTTAAAATTCACATCAAAGATGATCTCTATACTTCCACATCGTTTGTTTTTAATCATGCGCAAGTGCATCTGTAATTAATAAACATTGAATCAAAAGTGACTCCGTAGACTATTTTAAATTTTTAATTCCATTTCCATTGCCATACATAAATATAAATCTCTTTGTAATTCTTGAATAAAGTTATGTACTATCAAATTGTTCTTCAAACTAGATCAGTTAAAAATTAGTTGTTTAATATCATATAGATGGAAATTATTTTGATGATATCAATAAAATATAAATTTTATAATATCAATGGAAATTATTTTGATAAAATTGCTCTATATTTTTAGTATACATTAATAACGACTTTCGATTGAATGATTCGACATAAAACTATGTTTATTCATTTTTTTTTTATTTATCAGGAACTGTACAAATTATGCATGAACATGTCCACTAAAGTTATTGAACTGTTCTATACGAAGAAAATATTTTTTATTTTTGAATTCAGAATCCTTTTTCATTCTTAGCTAACCGTCTGGATAAGCTGTTTACTACATTATATTATAATATTTTATATTCTAATATATGTTTTTGCTAATTGTTATAATAAAATCTCAAAAGAGGGTGATATTGCTTTGTATTTGGTATTACAAGGATTAAATTTGCTTGCCTGTATATCACAATTGCTTAGAACTTAATATTCCAAAGAACAGTGAACAAAATTTATAACAGTATCACAGGGAAATATATGCTTAAAACTACTAACTGTTAACATATATATTTATTTAGTTTGATTTATTAGTATAATTATCTTGGTTAAAATTGCCATTCAAAGGAGCATATTAATATTGTTTTGAATTTTTATATAGTCATACTAAATTTAAATAACTAATTCTTGTGAATGAGTTCAACGTAAATTGCGTTTTTAATAAATGTAATTTTAAATTCTTTCTTGGATTTTGGATTGAAATTACGTAAAATCTTGTTTGTTCGGTTGTACTTAAGTTTGGTAAGCATCTCCAATGTTGTTCTCGTTATTTGAGTGTAGTTGAAAACGTATGCAAGGTTGATTGGGCTCTGTGAGATGTAATATAACAAAATAGACAACCACAAACAGAAAAATAAGCAGAATTTGTATTATAACTTTATTTTCATGTTAGAGAGAATCTGTTTTTATTGCTTAAATTCGGGTTCAGTGTAGATTAGGGTATCCCTTGGTTTCGCGATTAAATTTAATTTCTGGTATCCCTGGTATATTTAGAACTTAAATTAACGTAGTCTGAGTGTTGGCATTTTGTTATTAACATTTTGACAGCTATCTTGGTGTCAAAAAGTAGCCAAAAAATCAAGAGATCAAACTTTTACCCACATTTCTCATCATCTGTTGACTTATAGATTTCTGCTCTATTGCATGGATTTAATATTGAAATCAAATAAGTACATCTAATGTTTTGTTATTTCTCAACAAATTGTATGATCTCTGACATTCGAATAATTCTTGGAAAAAATTACAGAATGAACTTTTATTCAAACCAAAATGGACAAGGAATTGTATTAAGTTATCGTCACTAACGCGAGAAATTTTAAGTCATTTATTAAATGCGAATTGTCTATTAACAATTTCTGTGACAGAAATGGGCCTCATAAAAACATTGGAAACAATTGTCAATATAGATAAAAGACTCAGAGTTATATCAACCTCACTACCTCCTATACGTAATATTTGAAAGTTTCTACTTGAGCTTTTATGTATGGTTTCAATCGAGAGCTCCAGAAATTAGCTTCTCTAAATCTTCTCATTAGATATCAAAAAATGAGTTTGACAACGAGGGAAAAACAACTTGAAATTATTTCCATTGATCTCCAAGCTGGGCAAAGCCGAATCGTGTTCTGATTGGTTTAGATCCAGTCGATGCTGTGATAGGTTTATCATTTTTAAAATTTTGAAAATATAAGGAACGTTGCGTTATTTTTTAATGTTTAACCATACCTGTTAGCACTGTAATCGGGGAAAACAGGAATGGCACCAAAACAAATCGCCAAGTTTGCCAAAAGGTACCTTAAAGAATAGTTTTACCCCGGTTTCTATTAGAAAATTAACGTGCAACATAACTGGCTGTAAACAATATTTGGAACAATAGTAACAAATTTCTTATTCTACAACTTGGCTTTACTTAACGAAAACGGATTGGTTAAATAATAATTTAATATTAATTAAATCAGAAAATTTTGTGAGGAGAGCACTTAAGTATATTAAATTTTCACATCGCTAAATATTCTTTTGCTGATATGTTAAAAAGAAGCGGATCTTAACTCAGGTGTTAATTTTATTACTTATAATTAATCTAATATCATTTCATTCGCTATAAAATCCTGTGCTAAAATCCTTTAAGTGCATTAAACATTTTTTGAATGATCTTCTATTGGTGAGATATAAGAAATGAATTCCATTTGAGATATCAACTATATTAGTTTAATAATGGTTCATCCATTGACTTTTAATTAAGCATTTCCAATAAGCATAATTTTAGTGGTGACATGAATAATCGTTTTATGAAATATACACCATTTTGTTAGATTCTTTCTAAGACAATAATAAATGTTTCCAGTTTTTTCTGAACCAACTTTGTGATGATATGGTTTTGAATGTTTTAGTCAAGATACATTATATTTTTCTCATACGATTTCAATTTTTTTAAGTTTACAAAACAATCAAACAAAATTTAACTGTAATTGCATCTCATTTGATTACAAAACTTTAATAATTGTTCTAACTTTTCGCAGTCACGATCACGTATAATATTTCAAATTTACAGAACCATACAACTAACTCCAATTTATTTAACAACGGTTCAAAATCCCCTAGAAACAAACAATTGGAAATTATATACCATAACATTCACACTTTTTTTGGGTTGAAGTTTTCATGAGTAATGTCAATTTTATAATTTCAAATAAAACGAACAATTAAAAGTTTAATTTTAGGTTGACCATTGTATTTATAATACTGTTTTATATGGTTTAGTAGCATTATAGCACTAAAGCTACAATGCTACTAAACCATAGAACCATAGAGCAAGAACTTTATAGAATGCCGTTTGAGTAAATAAATCGTCGCCAAGATAGTCATCAATCTCATCACTTGAGTTTGCTCACAAGCACGAAGTACTTGGAAAAGAATAATATCAATTTGTTAATCCTTTTTCATCAAAATATTCTTTGGCTTATGATATTTAATTTGCTTATTAATTGAGGTGAAAATGTGCTTTGGGTACTCGGCTTAGCGAGTTGTCAAAAACGCCGTTTTAACGATTTTCACTTTTGCTACACTGAAATATACTGAAATATTAATGAACTACCCTGAAATATTAATAAAAATCATGTTTTCATTAATATTTCAGTTAATTGATAATGTTAATAAAAATTTGCTTTTATTAATTCTTCAAATTCTCTCCACCAGAGATTGCCATAAAGAGAGCATTAAAGAGGAAAAACGTCCGAGTTAACACAATTGGCGCGCTTATCGTGTTTGGCGCGTTTATTGGCGAGGAAGGAAATCTAAACAGCAATTCACCGATATAGTGATGATTCTTAAATAAAGCACCAATGCTAAAATTCTCTTCCATGAGCAAAGGGTAATAAGCAGTGCTTATTTCCGCTGCTTACAAAATATTTGTTGTTCTTATTAACTCTGCAATAAAATTCCTTTTTAACAACATTGGTAATTAAAAAAGTCTAATTAGAGCCTTCCTGGACAAAAATTTTTAAAAACTAAATAAAATTTCATTGTTTAGAATTCTAGTAGCAATAGATTAAGATTTCTATAACTTTCGATTAAAGATTTTTCGAAAGTAAGTATTGAAAACTATATACAGCTTATAAAATTAGAAATTAGGGAATCTAAAATTTTTTCATGGCGAATCTGTATTAATTTCGAATGATTTATTTATTTATTTTTTTCTGACATTTATTTTAAGATATTTTGTCTTTCTTAAACACTAAAAAATTAACCAATTGGATTAGTTTTATATCCTTATTTTAAATATATATTCTATATTTATTCCTCGAAAAGAATAATATTTAATTTCTTATGATTAAAAAAAATTGAACATAATTACTTAATTTATTGAAAAAAATTATATTTAGACGATTGAAATCATTTTTCAAAGTTTAATATAGGAGAATAAAATCTAAACGCTTATGTAATCAAATAAGATGTTTATTTTTCACTTATCACACACACACAAACACACACACATTAATTAACACCTGAACATTAATTTTTAAAACAATATTGTTCCTCCAAAAAGTAGATAATAAATAGTCAATCCTTAGTAATTTATTTAAATATAATACCCAAGGATTTTTAATTGATCATCTTGCATTATAATATTTTATTTTGTACATTAACAGTTATTTATAAAGCTGAATGAATAGCTCTGTTCTTAAAAGTTATTGTTAAACAACAATCATGTTTAAGAATACGCACATTTAAATGTTTACCAAAAAATAATACATTTTATAAAAATTAGAAACATAAAACGTCATTATTTAGACTTGTTCTTTAATAGGGGTTTTAAACTGTATAAGATGAAGAATCAGCTTCTTAATAAGAAAAATATATAAATTATTGTGCGCTTAAGCAAGGGTAAACAATCATAAATTAAAATGGTCAAACTATGATATTTTACAGGAGATTATATTGTTAAAATGCAATATTTATTCCAAATCCTTTTATCCTTTAAACACAGACTTATAGTGATTTTTCTATGTAAAGACTAAAAGCAATAAATTCTCATGTTTATGTATTGAAATAGTTGGTGGGGTTAAAAAATAGTTGAAAGTCTGAACTTCATGAATAAAAGATATCGTCTGGAATAAGTATTCCTAATATTTTTTCGGTTGGCATCACTACTATTTTATCATGCAATCTCGCACCAGATTCGTATTGTTCTTCAACATTTTCAGCCGGAAAATTTCAATAAGAGTTTTTATATATTTTAGGAAAGTTACTATCAAATTTATAATTCTATATCTTCTACATATTTATCTTCTTTTCTAATGAAATTGTAGATACATTTTATACATTTAAGAATGCCAAAACATTTGTATATATAACCAAAAACTATATAAGAATGCATTGTATATAATCAAATGTACAATGTATTCTTATATGTTTCTATATACAAGTATTAATATATAATGAATCTGCAGCTATTAAGATTTCAATTTTTCTTTCCTATTTTATAACCCGTAATTGATTATTTTAAATGTTGAATTCCACTTCTTTAACTATTAGTTTTTGTCTATTTGTACAATGATGTAAGAGATTTTTAATGTAACACTATACTGATAATATAATGTTGAATTGAACTTTATCGTAAATAAAATAATAAATATAAGATTAATAAATATAAAAGTACAAAAGGAAAAAATAATTATAATTAAAAAGTGTTTATTTGCTTAGATATCTATAAAATTCTATTTAATTGTACATAATTGAAATGTATTGTGTGTCAGTAATACCTATTGGATTTGGTTGATATTTGAATGTATATTATTTTACTTATAAACCAAACGAGCATCTCTTTTATTATAACAGAATTCACTGAATATTAGTACTCTAGATATGATTTTATGAATTATTAAATGAAAGAGAAGATTATCGTAGATGTCATAGAAGAATAAATCTTATTCATGTACCTTTATTCGTTGAGTTATAAGTTGTATTTATTCCTAAGAGAATTCTATTATTTAAGAACTGAAACAATCGTTAGGAAAACAACTTTAGGGGCAACTTTTTGATTTGAATTTGATTTATTATTTAGGAATACTTTCCATTTCCCCTGACAAATCTAATTTTTTTACGCTTACCTAAGAGAAATACTTGATATAAATAAGAATTAAAAAACAAAACTTTAATCGGATTATAAGCTAAAAAAAAAGTTAACTTATAATCCGAAAAACGATGTATCAAAAGATATTGGTAGAGTTTGAACAACAAATACAACAGCAATAATCCTTCATCAATAAACATTAATTTAGTTAGAATCTTTTTTTATAAAAAACCAATAATTTTCTCAATGAGGATTCATTTAATATTCTTTAAAATCCAAATTATATATGTAGAGGAATTCTTGAATTGTTGGCTGAATGATTACCAGAAAAGAAACGCCATAAAAGCTAACGTAAGTATTTAATGGCTTCAAAATTATAATACAAGCCAAATTCGATAGACTTCACGGAAGAAAATGATATATTTTATTTGGCGATTTACATTGGTAGAATTATGTCACAAGCAATTGGCGATGAAAATATATCGTTGCTTTTTGTGAAATAATACTTAAAAGTAAAATAGTATCAATCTATATTCCAAAAGAATTTAACAAGAATTTGCAGAAATAACACAATTGCGAATTATTAATGAAACACAAAAGAAACCATTTTGTATATTATTGTAAAATTGATTTAATTTTAGGTTGAAAATTAAATAAGATTCTTTAAGGAAATATATTATGAAAAAACATTCATACTTTTATTAAAATAATATGAATTATCATTTTACTCACCAATGAAAACCCATGAAGAATCCAAACCTTCTTGAATCTTAAAAACCTGAGGATGGTTTCGCGTGATTCTTTTGTAGCTTCTGATCAAACACTGCGTTGTCATGGTAACATAACTTGTTCAACATGGCATCCTGTATTACATCGTGACTGGATCTTTGAACTTGTAGCAGGAACTTACATTGAAATATCAATATAATTCATGATTCAATGGATAGCTTCATGCAATCTTTCGATATTCTTTGCTCACTTTGGTAAAAATAACTCTAGAATTGTTCACCATTTCCAAATTTTTCTGTCAGCTTACCTGCCATAGTTTTATTAAAAGAATGTCACATTTTCTAAGCTGAATAATATTATTCTATTACATTTTCAATTGAAATTAAAAATTTTGACGGTTAATTCATATGGAAAAGTCTCTAAACAAACAGGAAAAAATTTATTTATATTTTTTATTCATATCAAATTATTTCCCTACACAAGAAAACAAATAATTTTTGCCGAGCTTTTATAATTTGCTATCAGAATTCCTCAAACTATTTTTAAAATGTTTTGGTGGCATATTTAATCAAAAACCGAAAGGAGTTTTTTGATAAAATGATATTTACAGGATATTTTGTTTTAAAAACACAAAATCTTTTATGAAACAATACTTAGTACTAAAACAAAACTTCATTAAATCAAACTTTCTTAATCTATGCTTCCAAATAATCAAAACTTATGAAGAAAGGTCTTAAAAAAAGTGCAAATATTTTAAAAAAAATTTGTACCAATTTTTTTTTCTTTTATTAACATTTCTTTGCTTCAAGTTGTTGATTTGATATAAAAATTTTGAAATATAACATGCCGCCTTGATAATATTAGTTAAACTCAAATTAGTCTTTGAAGTTAAGAAAGATTAGTCTTAATAATTTTTTATACTAATTATCAGCCAACTATTATTTTCATTTAGTAAATTGCAGTGATGTTGAAGTATTTGTTATTGTAAATTATTCCATTTTATATAGCAAGTTGTTCTTCAAAACTTTGAAAAGACTAAGTTTAATAATGAGGTATATTAGTTGGTCTTTAAGAATAACATGTGATTTTTTACAATTTCTCAGTATAATCGTCTTAATCCTTAAAGTAACATAATTATATGAAACTAATGAGAACAGAATGAAGGGAAACCTGAAAATATATCCCTTAATTAACGGATTAAATTCCATCAATACTAAACACCTGTTAATTCTAAATCGCGGTCATATGACGAAGTTGGTCATTTGAGTTGGCATTCTTCTTTTCAGATCAAAAAAGCAGAGTGACGTCAGCCACAAAAATATTATAATCCTAATTATATATAATCCTTAAAGTAACATATTTGTATGAAATTAAAGTTGGGTGTCTGGAATGAAGGGAAATCTGAAAATATATAAGTTATTTAATGGATTAAATCCCATCAACACTTAACACCTGTTAATTCTAAATCGCGGTCATATGACGAAGTTGGTCATTTGAGTTGGCATTCTCCTTTCCAGATC